>SJYA01002924.1:587530-689453 GCA_006410615.1 Neotragus moschatus
AATAAAAAGCAAGACAAACAAGACAGGACAGGAAGTCGATAAGAAGAGAAGGTGGCCTTCTGCATACAGAATATACTGGATAATTCCTGCTCTGTGGAACATCCTGGAATGAAGCCTGGGCAAAGGCTAGAGAAAAAGGAGAGATCTTGGCCTCTGCACTAGAAATTCTTCTTACTTTTAACCTTAAAATTTCCATGGCCCTAACTCAGAAGGAGTGCATGCTTAGTGATTCTTGTGACCAGTTCTGTGACCCCGTGGACTGTGACCACATGGACTGTAACCTGCCAGGCTCCTCTATCCATGGAATTTTTCAGGCAAGAATACTGGAGTGCGTTGCCATTTCCAGCTCCAGGAGATCTTCCTGACCCAGGGATCGAACCTGCATCTCTTGTGTCTCCTGCAGAACAGGCAGATTCTCTACCACTACCCATCCTGGGAAGCCCAGAGTGCCGTGTTCAAATCTCTGCTACCCCAACTGTCAGTAATGCATTACTGACACCCAACTTACTGGCTGTGTGATCTGCATGGGGGCATGTATCATTTATTGTCCAAACCAGGACATCTTAGAAAGTGACAGAGGATGCTATTAATGATTTTACAAGGGCAATATAATGTGTGGGCATTCCTCTCTTAAGCAAAATGATGTTTTTGTTTCTAGTGGCACACAATGATAGATGCAATGTCTATTTAGCATTTATTACTAATCTGTGCTCAGTTCTGCCTGTACTCTCTGTAGTTCTATTGTGTGTGAACTATAATATTATCCCCATCGTATCAAATGAGAAAACTGAGGACTGAAGAAGTTAATTAATGTTACCAAGACCTAGGTGGCAATACGTCCCAGTCTTCTTATAAGTATACAGTTCAGTTCAGTTCTGTTGCTCAGTCATGTCCGACTCTTTGCGACCCCAAATACACTAATGGGACTGTAAAGACCCATTAGAGGGAACTCCCTGGTGGCCCAGTGNTGAGGACTGAAGAAGTTAATTAATGTTACCAAGACCTAGGTGGCAATACGTCCCAGTCTTCTTATAAGTATACAGTTCAGTTCAGTTCTGTTGCTCAGTCATGTCCGACTCTTTGCGACCCCAAATACACTAATGGGACTGTAAAGACCCATTAGAGGGAACTCCCTGGTGGCCCAGTGGTTGGGACTCCCTGCTTTCACTGCAGTGAGGCATGGGCTCAATCCCTGGTTGGGGAACTAAGATCTGGTATGACTGAAAAAATAAAAGCCATTAGGACTTGAACATCTAAATGAGCCTCCTTGCTGGGAGCACTTATCTTGAGCAACTACTCAGCTACCAATGCTGCTCATTACTAAACACGTTTGGAATTATGCCTTTGGAACATCTCATAGATATTGATGCACATATATTTTTAAATTTCTTATTTATTTTTATTGAGATGTAAATTGACATAGAACATTATATTACTTTCAGATGTACAACATAACAATTCGATGTTTGTATACATAGAGCAATGACTATGACAGTAGGTCAGCTTCATCACCGTCCATAGTTATAATTTTTTTTTCTTGTGATGAAAACTTAAGATCTCCCTCTCAGCCACTTTCCAATACACAACACAGTATTACCACTGTAGGCACCATGCTGTACCTTACATCCCCATGGCTTACTTATTTTATAACTGAATGTTTGTACCTTTTGACCCTCTTTGCCAATTTTATTCCCCCCTCCCCACACCGGTTCTGGAAAATCATTTTTCTGATCATAAATTTTTATCCATAAAGAATAAATATGATTTTTGAAAGGAACCCAAAGTCATTCACAACAGAAGTAGATCATCTAAAGATGTATTTTGACTCCTGGCTTCCACCTAGGATGTAGAAAGCTGTAAAGAGGGTCCCTTCTGACCTTCTTTATAGCCAGAAAAAGCCAGAAAATCTACAAAATCATAATTTGCTAGAGCCCATCAAAAAACAGATGTCCCAGGCCAACACAACTAGCGTGAAATCTAAGGATGGATGGGCCCCTCCTTAGAGGAGAGGCTGGATGCGAGCCCTGTTCGTACGCACCTGCAACTGGGCAAAAAGGGAAGAAAAGGCTAACAGACAAGTCAGCAGGAAGCAACCGGACAAAATGTTTGAAGACAAAGGCCAAGGGTGGGTTAGCCGGAGACGGTAGAACCTCCAGGAGTTGCAAGGAGCTCCTGCCCCTCAGCAGTGCTTCTCCTTGTGGTACCCTAGCCAGGTTCTTCGGAGAAGGCAGTGGCACCCCACTCCAGTACTCTTGCCTGGAGAGTCCCAGGGACGGGGGAGCCTGGTGGGCTGCAGTCCATGGGGTCGCGAAGAGTCGGACACGACTGAGTGACTTCACTTTCCCCTTTCACTTTCATGCATTGGAGAAGGAAATGGCAACCCCCTCCAGTGTTCTTGCCTGGAGAATCCCAGGGACGGGGGAGCCTGGTGGGCTGCCGTCTATGGGGTCGCACAGAGTTGGATACGACTAAAGCAACTTAGCAGCAGCAGCAGCTGGGCTCTTGGCTTCCTTCATCAGTAGAAACTGATGAAATTCTTGCCAAGAAATTCAGGCAAGGCTTTATGGATGTCTCTGCTGCAGCACAGGGGAGCGAGAAGAAAGCAACAGCTCCTCCAAGGGGAGCTTGCTCCTAATATTAGGCGAGGGTAGTGGTGTGTCCCGGGGTCAGGCTGGAGGCGTGGCTTGCCCACGCCTTTAGGTGGTGTTGTGTGCAGGGGCTTTCCTAGTACCCTGTTTTTGCTCCTGGTTCTTCAGAACTGGCAGTTGTATCTTTGTATCTTTTGTTCAGAATCTGCTCTAACTACCTTGCAGTTATTTTTAGTCCCATATAGTTTCTTTGTATTTTGTTGCTTTGAGGAGACGTGTGTCCAGGTGCAGGCATTGCCACACTGCAACAAGGAGTCCCAGGTCCCAGCCTGTCTCACATGGAGCCACCAAACACTCATGAAAAAGGGGACAAGGAGGAAGTGCAGAGGAAACTTTCCTCCATGTTCAAAACTGGAAGAGGGATGTGATAATAACTGTGAGAAAGGCATGAGACCACACCAGTATCTTTTCTCCCCTAGAAAGGGCAGTCAGCCACCGAGGACAGGCCAGCAACACTTTGACCCCTAGAGTACACGTGAAGACACACTGCAGCTGGAGAAAGGGAAGAGAAGAAAGTCTGAACTCCCAGGGGAGGAGCTGGACCCACACCCTTAGGTCTCTGTTTATTGGAGAAAACCCAACTTCCAAGACAGAGAGACCAGCTTCCGCCCAAGGCTGGGGCTGAAACAGAACAACAGAGAACCACACTTCCACCCTCTGCACCCACCAGCAAGCATCAAGTAACAGACAACTGCAGTCTGCCACTGAGGAAGGGGTGAGGAGGTGGGAAGAGACTCTGAGGGGCAGGCACACAGGGGAGCTGAAAATAGAGAAGAAGCATTGAGAAAAAATCCTTCTGGCAACACAGGCCCCTCCCTTAGTATATGGTGATGCTGCTGCTGCTGCTGCTGCTGCTAAGTCGCTTCAGTCGTGTCCGACTCTGTGCGACCCCATAGACGGTAGCCCAGCAGACTCCCCTGTCCCTGGGATTCTCCACGCAAGAACACTGGAGTGGGTTGCCATTTCCTCCTCCAATGCATGGTGATGCTACTCAATAGAATAAGCGGAAATATCAGCAAAGACTTAGCAGGCCTGTACAACACTTCCAAACATCTTGACCTAATCGAATTTATAGAACATGCCAAAAATGACATCAGAATACATATGCTTTACAAGTGCACATGAAACATTCACCATCGCTACAAGAATTAATTTAAAAGAATTGAAATCATGGAAAGTATGATCTCAGACCACACTGGAATTAGAAATAGATTACAGAAAGATATCTGGACAATCCTCAAATCTCTGTAAACTATGTACCATACATCCAAGTAACACATGAATCAAAGAAGACACGTGGCAATTAGAAAATATTTTGCATGGAATGAAAATGAAACAAAACAACAATTTGTGAAAATCCGGCTAACGCAGCCGCACTTGGAAGGAAATTACAGCATCATTTGATGGAGAAAGGTCTAAGTTTGAGGGAAATGGATATATTAATAATAGTGAGCATCTCAAAACATTTATGTATGTCTTCTTTGTTATATCTCAGTAATGGTTTATAATTTTTAGACAAGAGATCCTGCAAGTCTTTCACCATAAGTTCTGAGTTCCCAAAAAGAAGAAATGAAGACTTCCCTGGTGGTCCAGTGGCGAACACTCTGAGCTCCCAATGCAGGAGGCCCAAGTTCCATCCCTGGTCAGGGAACTAGATCCCTTAGGCTGCCACTAAAAATCCTGCAAGCCACAACTAAAGAGTCTGCTGGTGCAGCCAAATAAATATTTTTTAAGAAAGAAGAAATGAACTTTGAGCATAAACTAGAGTTTTAATTTCATTAAGGGCATATTCCAAATAAAATGAAGCGATAAAGCTTGACTTATTCATTTTATCAATATTTATTCAAATAACCAGTACAAGTGAAGTATTTCTAGTTGCTCCTTGCCCCAAAGGCAGATGAGATTATTAGTTTCTTGAAGGTAAGAGAATGTCTATTTGACTGGAAATGAGCAACCCCTAACGGATTTTCCTACCCAGGTGAGACTTGCTCACAAAAGCATTTTAACAGACATCACCGCTCTTAACCAAGTTCCTTCAAGACTCAGCTCCAGGGGCACTTTGTCTGAGAAGTTGTTGCCAGTGGCAACTGGCCATCCTTGCTGAGCCAGTGCCTTCCTGTGTCTTTCATGTCACCCTGTGATTAGTTAGGCTGTGAGAAACAAAGGCCTGAAACATAATGACAAACACTCAAGAGTTTACTCACTCATTTAAAAACCTGTTGTGAAGGTGGGCAGTCTGAGGCCAGTGTGGCAGCTGCATGTAGTCATCCACTCTTTCTTCTCCAGCATCCTCACCACAAAATTTCATCCTCAAGGTCACCACGTGACCCAAAATGGCAGTTGCAAATGCAGCCTCTGGTCCACATAGTAGACACTGGGAAGGGTAGCGGGTTCTAAAGGTGACCCTTCCCTGTAAGCAGTCTCCCCAGACATCCCACTGGTATATCCCCTACATCACACCGGCCAGGAGCTTGTCATAAGTGAAGAAACCTGGAAGATGTAGTCTTTATCCTGGGGAGCAATGTTCCCTGCTAAGAATCAGGATTCTGTGACTGCTGAGAGAGAAAATGCGTATGGACCAAAAAACCAGTAGTTCCTGCCAACAACACTGATTAGGTCACATTTTAACTGCCTGGTTGTCTGTCTGTGTTACAAGAACATGTATTGCGAGTGGCCAGCAGGACCTAACCCACAATAAGCAATGGAAAAAAATTTTAACTTTTGTATTGAGATTTATCATACTCACATCATAGTGAGTGCACTAACCTTAAGGGTATATCTGTCTCAATGAATTTTCACATGTGAATACACC
This sequence comes from Neotragus moschatus, assembly GCA_006410615.1. NCBI lineage: Eukaryota > Metazoa > Chordata > Mammalia > Artiodactyla > Bovidae > Neotragus > Neotragus moschatus. Next base: position 592,991 of record SJYA01002924.1, read on the forward strand.
TATGGGCTTCCCTGGTAGCTCAGCTGGTAGAGAATCCACCTGTGATTCAGGAGACCCCGGGTCAATTCCTGCGTCAGGAAGATCCCCTACAGAAGGGCTAGGCTACCCATTCCAGTATTCTTGGGCTTCCCTGGTGGCTCAGATGGTAAAGAATCCACCTGCAATGTGGGAGACCTGGGTTCTGAAAGGTTGCTGCTGAGCCATGAAAGATGCCAGGATTCTTGGCCTCTGGAGGAGAGGAATTCAATCTGGGGCCAGTGACGAGACTTGATCGCTCAGAGCTTCTGTGTGACAAAGGTTTATTAAAGTATAAAAGAGACAGACAAAGCTTCTGACAGACATCAGAGGGAGGCAGAAAGAGTGCCCCCTGCCCCCCGCTAGTCTTTAGCCAGATGTTTTATGTCTGTTAGAAAGCTATTCATCAGATAAGAGAGACATCTCAAGGCTGAGGGAGTTTCACCAGGCTCCTCTCCCACAATATACATTTTTGAGATAGGATGGCACTAGATGTGTCATCCCTCAGCCATAAAACAATTGATCTGAATACTGGTTTGTTGACCTATTATCAACCCAAGTTTGAGAAAAAAAAGTTAGTCTTAGGTGGAACCATTTGAAGAAAGGCAAATTCCAAAGCAAATACATAGTTTCGTTAACATCACTTAAGAAAAACATTTCCATAAGAAAAATGCATTGGTTAGCTCAAGGTTTGAGAAAAGTTAAGTTCAGGTGGAACCAGGTGTCGTCATAGCAACACAGAATTTTAAGAGGATCCTCCTTTTAATCTTGTATAGAGAAGGAAAAAAAATCTGACACTTGTAGTTTGTTTCCTCCTGCTGCTTTATCTCTCTATCAAGAGAGAGAAAAAAAAAAGATGTCTGACACTTGCAGTCTATTTCCTCCGTTTGGAGGAAGATCCCCTGGAGGAGGGCATGGCAACCCACTCCAGTGTTCTTGCCTGGAGAATCCCCATGGACAGAGGAGCCTGGTGGGGTACTATCCATGGGGTCACAGAGTCCGACACGACTGAGCAGTCAAGCACAGCACAGCACATGTAACCACTGCCCAGGTCCCAGTAAAGACCATTACCCTCACTCTAAAAGTTTCCATCCTGCCCCTTCCTAGTCAACTCCTCCCATAGGTAACCACAATTCTGACTTCTCACCTCAATTCATTTTGCCTGTTCTTGAACTTCAGTTCAGTCGCTCAGTCATGTCCAATTCTTTGCAACCCTATGAACCGTAGCACGCCAGGCCTCCCTGTCCATCATCAACTCCTGGAGTTCACCCAAACCCATGTCCCTCAAGTCGGNATTCTGACTTCTCACCTCAATTCATTTTGCCTGTTCTTGAACTTCAGTTCAGTCGCTCAGTCATGTCCAATTCTTTGCAACCCTATGAACCGTAGCACGCCAGGCCTCCCTGTCCATCATCAACTCCTGGAGTTCACCCAAACTCATGTCCCTCAAGTCGGTGATGCCGTCCAACCATCTCATCCTCTATCGTCCCCTTCTCCTCCTGCCCTCAATCTTTCCCAGCATCAGGGTCTTTTCAATGAGTCAGCTCTTCACATCAGGTGGCCGAAGTACTGGAATTTCAGCTTCAACATCAGTCCCTCCAGTGAACACCCAGGACTCATCTCCTTTAGGATGAACTTCATATCCATGAAATCATATGGCACTTGATGTTTTAACCAAGTAAGGATTTCTAGGAACTGTAAACCATTCAATCTAGATTTTCCAGGTTCGTCTTCATTTCGAACATGCTGTTATAAATACATTCTTACTCTCTAGAAGATTGGATTCCTACTTGACATACCCAGATGCTGTCAACAGACACTATGTAGTCCAATTCCCTTTGACCTTAACTGTTCTCCACAACAAAGTTGTCTCATCCGTCCTCCTTTTTAAAGAGAAATGTGCCTTGAAAAGCCATCTCCATCAAGAAGCCTCCTGCCACAGCTCTGGATGTGCCAGGACACTCAGCGTGTGTTTGACGGGGAGAGGGATGACGCTGGGACGTAAACAAAAGCTGGCCGTGGAGACAGACAGAGCCAGGGCTGGCCATCTGGAACCCCTGCAGCTGGCCCAGCGGGAGGCTGCATGCCAGTCCCAACTGCCCAGCTGGAGGATCCTCCGCCTCTGCCACCCCCACCGTTGGCAAGGAACCATCTCCCTCCTCGCTGGCACTCGGCTCGTTTCCTATTGGTCAGAAAGAGAAGAGTGGGCCCAGATTTGTTCATCAGGCCCAGCAGGACATGGCGAAAGCTTGGCAGCAAGGAAAGCAGCAGACAAAAGGCTGTCGGAGCGGGGTCTGATGGGAAGGCAGCGCGGCTTCGAGCAGAGCACGGCCTCCCTGCCACCTAAGAGAAGGACTCCACTCTTCTTGGAAACCACTGCGGAAAGTTTGTCCCGCCATGTGTCAGGCTTTGGCTAAAACCAGGAAGTTGACGGGGACAAGGTGGGGGGGAGGGGTGGGAGGGGCCGAGGGGACACAGCACAGTGAAGGAAGCATCCTTCACATGCAGGTGGGGAGTGGGGCCCTGCGAGAAACACGGTGCTGGAACTAGGGTGCTGCCCCTCCTTCCTAGCCCACCCCCGCTCCAGCACACCTCAGAAGATCCCCAGAGAGCATCTCTCCAGCCCCAGCCTCCAACTCTGGAAGTCCCTGACGAGGGTGGAGAGGCAGCTCAAATCACCACCCAGGGGGAGAAGCAAATCTTCTATTCCAGATACTTCTCCTGTCCTGGTCCTAACCCCGCAGCCATCATTTTCCCCTCCTTTTACACACACAAGGACCACAGCTCAATTCAGCTTTGTCGAGTCAGGCTGGGATGACGTCCCCTGGAAGCTTCTCCCAAAATGCACTGGCCCCACGAGTCCATTTGGACAGCCATAGGAAACGTGAACCAAGAAAGAGGGAAGAAGGGCATCTGTTCCCGGGCTCCCAGCCGCCACCGGTCATTTTTGTTCTGCAGGGTGGTGGACCTCTCCTGCCCTCCCCAGGTGTGCATGCAGAGCACCAGGTGGGTTTCCAGGAGTCCCGTGTATCAGTGTCAGCTTAACCTTTCAGGACAGGACATGAGAGTATAAGCAAGGCTGTCCTTAGGTCATACGTGGCCTTGGCAGATGTTTTCTGTGGGCTCCATCTGCATAAACAAGTTGATTTAAAACTCTACTAGTTTCAGAGTTTCACAATCTACATGAGATACAGTGATTTGTTGACAGGAATTTAGATAATGGGCCAAGAATTTGTATTTACATGCTTGTTTATTCTCCTATCAATACACGTGAAGTTTTCTTTGGACGTATCCCAGCACCATGTCTTCCTGTTCAGGGCAGGAAGCATCTCTTCCGTTCACGACTCTCAGGGCACCTGACTAATCACAAGCCTGAGAAAAAGGTAGCAGCGATGTCATCACAGGGTTGTGACCCTTTGGAACCAGTCTGTACTGAAACAAAACAGATCTCCTTGCCTCTGCAATTCCCTTCTACCGTGTATTTAATGCTGGCTACCTCATTACTCATAAGGCTGCCCCATCTTATGGAGCCACCTGTGAATACCGGCTTCCAACGACTCTCTTAAAGGTTGTTGAAGTGCTTCAGGGAGATGACCACAAATTCAAGCCTCACTCAGAGTATGCATGAAAAGGGAAGGGATGATTCATTTCCTGGACAAGCATGTTAAAGTTGTCCTTCTAAGTTTTACAATGTAAATTAAACAGTATGTCTCCCAACGTGTATTCCCATTTTGTCCTTAATCTTTGCATCCCTGAATGCAATCTCTCTCAAAATTGATTTCACCCTTGCCTTCCTTGCTGTCAAAGGGGGGACTAGTGACAGGCCTGTGGGGAGAGTAAGAAGCGTGGAGCAACTTCCATAGGGAAAGTCTATCCCTCATTCTCCGAGTCTTTAGACTGGCCTGGGAGAATGTGATATCACAGCCACATTCAGAAGGGCCGATTGACTTTGAGAGTGAGAAGCTGGAAAGTATGGAGGAGAAGGAAGGGCCATCCCCAGAGGACTTTGGAACAAACCAGAAATGGGACCTGAGTGACCCTACAGGCTTGAGTCCTGGAGCCCCTTAGGATATCAAATGTGACCCCTTGCATGGTGTGTGTGTGTATCATGGGAGAAATCAGGCCTCACGCTCATACAGGTTGCAATGCAGGTTTAGGAGAGCTTAGAAAATTCCATGGAAAGAGTGGTGAGAGGTCAACAAGCCTGAGGCNCTTGAGTCCTGGAGCCCCTTAGGATATCAAATGTGACCCCTTGCATGGTGTGTGTGTGTATCATGGGAGAAATCAGGCCTCACGCTCATACAGGTTGCAATGCAGGTTTAGGAGAGCTTAGAAAATTCCATGGAAGGAGTGGCGAGAGGTCGACAAGCCTGAGGCTCCCACTAGAGTCATGGGTCTTGCCTGCCTGGATCTAAGTGATGGTGGTCCTGAGTGATGGATTGGTCCAAGATGACACACTGCTAGATTGGACCCATGGGAAGTTGGTCGGAGCCCTTTGGGATTGATGTCTTCAGTAGAGGCTAGAATACAAGACAAGAGGTTTACGTGATCTGTCATGGTGCATAAAAGTTCTGATGTCCTCCCCACAAGGTTTTAAACTCCCTACAGATAAGGACCATGTCCTTAAATTCTTCATATCATATAACATAAGCCCGTGAGGATTTAACTAAATGCTCAGTAAACACTTAAACTTACTCCATCAGTTCTTCAAAAGTTTTCATCAAGGTCCTGCCTCATATGTGCAAAGAAACATTAAGCTTTATGAAGAATAAAAGGAAATACACAATATAATCCCTGCCTGTGAAACAACTGGGTAATTTGATTGTTTAATCGAAAGAAGGGAGTGACAAACCTGAAGCTCACAGAAGAGTCCACCCCCTTCCTGAAGGGTTGGATAGTAGTGCTGTCTTAGGTTTAGGTTGTCAAATTAGATATCAGAGGCTGGATGTCTTAAACTACAGAAATGTATTTTCTTACTGTTCTGGAAGCTGGGAAATCTATGTGCAAGTTGCCAACAAGGTAGATTTTACTCTGGGGCCTCTGCTCTTGGCTTTTGTTGCTGTTTTTCATTCACCTCAGTCGTGTCCAACTCTTTGCAACCCCATGGACTGTAGCATGCCAGGCTTCCTTGTCCTTCACCATCTTCTGGAGTTTGCTCAAACTCATGTCTATTGAATCAGTGATGCCATCCATCCATCTCATCCTCAGTTGTCCCCTTCTCCTCCTGCCTTCAATCTTTCCCAGCATCAAGGTCTTTTCCAATGTGTCAGCTCTTCACATCAGGTGGCCAAAGTATTGGAGCTTCATCTTCAGCATCAGTCCTTCTAATGAACAATCAGGGTTGATTTCTTGGCTTTTAGAGGGATGCCATCTCACTGTGTGCTCATGTGAGCTCTTTATGATTTTACAGAGAGAGGGAGACAGAGAGCAAGCTCCCTGGTGTCTTTTCCACAAAGGCATAAATCCCATCCGGGAGGGATCCACACTCATGACCTCTCCTAATCCTAATTACTTCTCAAAGGACCATCTCCAAATACCATTCCACTGGAGGTTAGGGCTTCAACATATGAATGTGATGAGAAGGGTCACATTCAGTCCATAACAAGAGCCTAACACATATTCAGTTCAGTTCAGTTCAGTCGCTCAGTCGTGTCCGACTCTTTGCAACCCCATGAATCGCAGCACGCCAGGCCTCCCTGTCCATCACCAACTCCCGGAGTTCACTCAGACTCACGCCCATCCAGCCATCCAGCCATCTCATCCTCTGTCGTCCCCTTCTCCTNCTGTGTGCTCAAGCTCAGTGTCTTCAGTCGTGTCCAAATCTTTGAGACACTATGGACTGTGGCCAGCCAAGCTCCTCTGTCCATGGGATTCTCCAGGCAAGAATAATGGAGTGGGTTGCCATGCACTCCTCTGTGGGACCTTCTCTACCCAGGGACTGAACCCGCATCTTCTGCGTCTCCTGCATTGCAGTCGGATTCTTTACTGCTGAGCCACTGGGGAAGCCCACATGAAGCCCCAGAGAAGTTAAATTCAGTTCAGTTTAGTTCAGTTCAGTCGCTCAGTCGTGTCCGACTCTTTGCAACCCCATGGACTGCAGCACGTCAGGCTTCCCTGTCCATCACCAACTCTCAGAGCTTGCTCAAACTCATGCCCATCGAGTCGGTGATACCATCCAACCATCTCATCCTCTGTCATCCCCCTCTCCTCCTGCTTTCAATCCTTCCCACCATCAGGATCTTTTCCAATGAGTCAGTTCTTCACATCAGGTGGCCGAATGGAGACAAAAAGTAGAATGGTGGTTTCCTGGTGCTATGAGGAGGCGAGAAGGAAGAGCTTTTGTTTAAGGAGTATAGAGTCTCAGTTTTGCAAAAGGAAGAGTTCTGTGGATGGATGATGGTGATGGTAGCGTAACAATATGAGTGTTCTCAGTGCCACTGAATTATGCACTTAACCATAGTTAACATGGTAAACTTATACGTATTTCATCACGATTTTTTAAGATTTAAAAATCTGNAAGAGCTTTTGTTTAAGGAGTATAGAGTCTCAGTTTTGCAAAAGGAAGAGTTCTGTGGATGGATGATGGTGATGGTAGCGTAACAATATGAGTGTTCTCAGTGCCACTGAATTATGCACTTAACCATAGTTAACATGGTAAACTTATACGTATTTCATCACGATTTTTTAAGATTTAAAAATCTGAGGAGAAGGAAATGGCAACCCATTCCCATATTCTTGCCTGGGAAATCCCATGGACAGAGGAACCTGGCAGGCTACAGTCCACACATGATGGGGGGGGAGGAAGATGGGTTGATAGCTATAAACAGGTAGAACTAAAAAAAAAATTTTGAGAAAAATTCCTATCATTCCAAGATGGAAGGTTTTCTAGGCCCAGAAAATGGTATCATACCAGGTGGCAGGAGAATGAAAGGAGAGGTGACAGGAGGGACAGCGTGTTCTTGGGGGGAAATGATCAGGCTGCCGTAGCTGGCAGGTGGACCACATGGGATAGGTTCACATGCACAAGCACCCCTGGAGCTAATTCCACGGCTGAGTAGCTTCACAAAGCACAGCTGAGGTTATGACCCGCATCTGGATAACTACAGCTTCCAGAGCCAGGACCTGCCCACGAAGCTGGTATTCAAAAACTGTAACTCAGTGCACAGCAGAAGAGTTCACTGGTGCTGACTGCGTAATTAAATTACAAGGTAATTATTAGTCTGCTCAGCCAAAAAGATGACATCTGAATCCGAGTACTCAAAGTAGCCGCGGATTAAAACTCCTCCCAGAAAAAGAAAAAAAGAAAAAAACTATAACTAAATCAATGCCATTTTCTACCAATTATAGATGCCCTCCAGTGACTACAAGGTTGTCATGGCAACATGCCCACTGAAAGGGTATGTTTGATGAGGCCTGAACTCAAGGATAGCAGGAACGGAGTGTTGTGAATCTTATCTCTACATCAGACCAAAACTGTTTTCTGGGATGGGGCCCAAGAGAACTGTCACCAGTCTGCTGCTGTCTCTTCCGCCAGCTTATCCAACGTTCCAAGCTGGTGGGCCGCCTCTGCTGCTGCCCTTTAGGGAGAGGAGCAGCCCCAATATCTCCCCACACTTTCCCTTCTCCTGGGATGGTCTCCCTTTCAGTGTCAGCCAACTGGCATCTTTCCTTATTTTTCTGAAAATCTCCCCTGCCTCTTCTTCCAGGCAGGCTTCCATGACCAGCTGGCAGTTCAATGGTCTCTAGACCAGATTCAACTCCATTGCTTAGCTCTGGAGAGAAGGGAATGGCAACCCGCTCCAGTATTCCTACCTAGAGAATCCTGTGGACGGAGGAGCCAGGTGGGCTGCCGTCCATAGGGTTGCACAGAATCGGACACGACTGAGGCAACTTAGCATGCCTGCATTGGAGAAGGAAATGGCAACCCACTCTAGTATTCTTGCCTGGAGAATCCTGGGGACAGAGGAGCCTGGTGGGCTGCCGTCTACGGGGTCGCAGAGTCGGACACGACTGACATGACTTAGCAGCAGCAGCTGCTCTGCGCAATTCAGACTGTACAGAAAATCATAAAAAAAAAAAAGGCAGAGCCTTTATTTTGGTTTAAGATGACACAAAATAAATTCAAGGGCTCCTTGAATTTAAGCACCTTTTATTCAAGTACCAAACCTGATCAAAACCAGTCAATGCTTTGAATCATGTTTATACCTTCAAAGCAGTCCAGAAAAGTTGCTGACAGAGCAAAATATTGTCAATCAGCTCTGGTGTTGAATGTACCAGATGAGCTGCTATTTAAAGAAAATATGGTTACCTCTTCTGTAAAAGGGGTAATCATCTCATAAAATATCTTTTGTGTAAACTCCTATTTTCATATACAAGGCGAATTTTAGAATTTAAAAAGCTGTCTCAAGTCTTTTCTGGAAAGAGTGGAGTATAAACAAATTTGATGATCAATACTGTCAACACGGAAAAACAAGAGGGCTGTGGGTATATGTATCTGCCCATGGGCGGAGGAGGGATGCCACCTCAGCCCCTAGAGCCCCCGGTCTCTTCTTTATCCCCTAGGTTCCGCTGAGCTGGCAGTTCTTGTTCAGTTGCTAAGTCGTGTCCAGCTCTTTGAGACCCCAAGGACTGCAGGGGTAGCAGAGTTTGCACCGACAGTGCTGATGCGGGTTACTGGGGCCTCAGCTCAGGCCAGGCTGGACCCACTGGGCCTAGGACTGCGCTACGTTCCACTATGCCTGAATTAGCACTCAGAAACAAAATCTAACCTCACTCTCCTGGGCCACAGAATGAAGTCCAGATGGCCAAGATTTTCACTCGAGATCCCACCCAGCCTATCCCCAGTATAACAACAAAAACAACAATTGAAAAAGAAAAGTTAACCTCCATTGAGTCCTGGTGATGTGCTTTATATACGTGAGCTCCTTAATCCTCGTGACAACTTACCACGGAAAGCACGATTACTTTTCTGACTTAGAGAGGACAGAGAGCTCAAGTTGCCCAAGGCTGTCACTCGGTTATAAAAGGTGACAACGAGATTGACATTCTGGTCGGTGTACATCATGAGTCCAGGCTCCAACCAGCTCCACAGCACAGCCTTTCTGGACTTACTGCCTCCTTCTTCCTTTTGTTAGTTCCCACTTATAAACTCCTGCCATCCACCCGTGGGACAGCCACCTTCTTATCCCCTTCTCATGCTAATCACACTCAGGCCTCAGAGCCTGTTTTGAGTCCCATTTCTCCGGTCCAACTTTCCCCTCCCCCCAGCTCTCAAGATTCCCTTTCTCTGGACAATAACCTGCCTGCGTTGCACATGCTACGTTTCAGGCTTTAGTGTTACGCCGCCACGTCCGCTTAGGTGTGTCTGTCTTTTCTTTTGAACTAAGGTCCTGTAAGCCTAGTTGTCTGCACATTTTTGTGTATACTTATCACTCTGCTATGCAGGAGACATAGCAGATGTAGGTTTAATCCCTGGGTCAGGAAGATTCTCTGGAGGAGGAAAGGGCAACCCATTTCAATATTTTCACCTGGAAAATTCCATGGACAGAGGAGCCTGGTGGGCTACAGTCCATAGGGTCGCAAAGAGTCGGATACATCTGAGTGACTAAGCCTGCATGTATGCTATAGAATATCACTCATGATATCTAACTCAGAGTGAACACATCGTATATATCTTGGTAAACACTAGAGTTAAAAAAAAGGAAGTCATTTAAATGATTTTTCCAATAGTGTCTCGTCATGAGTCGTGAAGTCGCTCAGTTGTGTCCGACTCTTCGTCACCCCATGGACTGTAGCCCACCAGGCTCCTCCATCCATGGAATCTTCTGGGCAAGAGTACTGGAGTAGGTTGCCAGTGTCTCTACAGACATTTTAATGATACAGAAATGTGTGTTTTTAATTTTATTAATGGGTTTAGCTGGATGAATAATGTATAAGTAATGCTATCTCAGCCATTATATGTAATAAAATGAAAACTACTAGGGTAAAAGATAAGTCAGAAAAGGAATGAAACTGTCGGATTTAGTTGACTGTCTCTTCATTATTTCCTGAAATCACTGTATTATTAACAAATTGGGAAACATGACAAATATTCCAAATCCAGGGTTTGGTATGTGGGCCCCAGGTGTGTGTGTCCCAAAACAAGCCACTGAAGTTCCAGAAGAAAATATTGTGATGTTTACTGATGGTCACCTTTGTATTAAACTTATGCAGCATTTGGGAGCCTGAGAGCAAAGCTCTAAGAGTGGACCTTTCTTGGGATAACTAAACCTGCTGCCAATTAGTCGCTTCAGTCCTGTCCAGCTCTGTGCGACCCCATGGACTGTAGCCCACCAGACTCCTCTGTCCATGGGATTCTCTAGGCAAGAATACTGGTGTGGGTTGCCATGTCCTCTTCCAGGGGATCTTCCTGGTCCAAAGATCGAACCCATGTCTCTTATGTCTCCTGCATTGGCAGGCGGGTTTTTTATTGCTGAGCCACCAGGAAAGCCGCTGGATAACTAAACCTACAGCAAGAGAACAGGCTGGAGGGAAACAGTTCTGAGGTGTTCTCACTCACACATTTATGGAGTTTCTGAAGGGCAGTGGAGATTACTACCGGGCACAGCACAACCTCTATGCAGACAAGTGAACTGTAGAAATCCATTACTATTCCATCAAGAAGCCCCCATAAGAGTGATCAACCTGGACACAGAAGTGTTGAATTGAAATCCACAGAGCATTTTTTAGGAGAGGTCGAACCTGGATGGGGTAAACCTCAGGGTACTCCCTTTCTATTGCCTCAGCGTTACTGGATTGAAGAATTGCTGCTTCTTGTTTCGAGGTTCATTGCATTTCCCGTTACTCCGAACTTCATACTAGAAAGGATTGAGAATTTCAAGTGGAGTATACTGAAGTAGACTCAGCATCTTTGCATCATTTCTCTATTCAATTTTTTTAAAATTCTTTCATGTCCCTATTGAAGTGTTTTTTAATTGAATAAACGAGGCTCGAATGAATCACTCAGCTCCTGTGGAAGTTACATACAGAAAGATGAGACTTTATTACACACAGTCCAACTAATATGACCTTAAACAAATTTATAGAGGAACTATATAGAGAGTTTATATAAATATATATATATGAACTATTTATAGAAGCAACTTATGACTCTTACTCCTACAGAGAAGGACGGCATCTATGTTCTCAACTGGCATTTTGAAAATGGCACACAATCATCTAACCAGATTGTCGATGATTGTTTGTCTTGTGAAAATTAACTTTTGTGAAGACTCTGGTCGTTGTATTGCTATTCGTTGCGTGGCAGGCCTTGGCAGAGTTCCCGCACTTGTTGCCCTAGCAGTAATTGAAGGTGGAATGAAATGTGAAGATATAGTACAGTTCATAAGACAAAGTGGCTAGGAGCTCTTAACAGCAAGCAGCTTTTGTGTTTGGAGAAGTATGGTCCTAAAATGTGGCTGCGCTTCAAAGACTCCAATGGTCATGGAAACAACTGTTGCATTTGATAAAACCAGGTGTGTGATGCCATTGCTTGGTAATGGAAGCTGAGATTGGATGGAATTTGTCATAGATATTTGCCAGCCCATTGGCTTGGTGAGTAAGTCTGATGAAGTTTCCATGCTATGTTATGCTATGCTAAGTTGCTTCTGTCGTGTCCAACTGGCTCCTCTGTCCATGGGATTCTCTAGGCAAGAATACTGGAGTAGGTTGCAATGCCCTCCTCTAAGGCATCTTCCCGACCCAGGGATCAAACCCATGTCTCTTACATTTCCTGCTTTAACAGGCAGCTACTTTATGACTAGCACAACCTGGGGAGACTGAGGCTTCCACAAGAGTGCTGAAAAGCAGTTTTACCAGTCCATGAGCCTGGCAGAATTGCAACCTCTGTTCAAGTAAGTATGTTCAGCTTACTTGGATACTAGCAAAGAATTCATGCTGTTCAGCATTTAAAATGTGCTTATAATTTGTACCAATTGACCTTTCCTGAAAACACGCAGTACTGAGTCATGTCTTTAAATCTGTTTCCATGCCAGAATTGAATTAACATATAAGAAATTTAGAAAGACTAGGTGACAAAATACTCAGCATGATACTTGTGAAGTTCGAGTATCACATAGAACAAATCCCAGCAACCATGGACACTTTGGACCTTATGTGGTTTATTCCTCTCATCATTTCAAAGACAGAATGTAGGGCCTCTGAGGTTGTTTGCTCACAATATGTTTACGTCTCCCACATTCATGCCGGTATACATCAGATCTGCTCCCTTTTTAAATTAACCAAGACTTATAATGAGTATTTAATATCTCCCTATATTAAAACACCTCATTTTGTGTTGCTGTAGGAGACCTCTATTTTGAAAATCTATATTGTACAGAAGCACAATGTCTTTAATGTTTCCAGACCAAGAAAAAAAAAAAAAAAGCCTACAGTTAATTCTAATGTTTGCACTTGGGGAGTGTTTGTACAAGGAAGGCCTGAAAAAAGAATGGAAGGCGGCTGTTAAGTATTTTTTAGTAAAATGCTGCCTTTGTCTTGTGAAGGACATGGAGAATATGTGCTTTAATTTAGTAAATTTTGTTTTTAAAGGTAGAAATACTTTATTATTGTAGCTAGAACCATCAAAATATCTGAAATTCCTGTAAATTTTTTTCATACTTATCTGAAGTTGTTTATCAACTTGGTTTTGTTTGAGATATGATTTCTAACCTCTCTTGCAAAAAAAAAATCATTAGTGGGTTTCTGCTAATGAATTGAGCAGACATTCAATATTTTATATACTTTTTGAGCTGTATAACTATTTGGATACTTGACAATTTGTTTTATTATGTAATTGATAAAATGGTGATGTGTAGCAACATTAGCTCAACCATATATCTATACTGTCTGGGAACATGTGGTCATAGTTCTATGGGAGAAATAATTTGTCAGTTTTCACCAGCTTGTAAAAATCTAATGCAAGAGAATAAACATTAAATAAATGATCAAAAGTATTTATCGTCAAAAACTGATGCAAAAAATAAGCCTCCCTAAGAACAAAAGCACTTTTGAATCATAAATTCATAAAAATTTAAAACTTATTTTTAAATGTTTATTTCATCTTTAGACCATCATTTAAACTGTCTATTTTTATGTCAATTATATCTCAATAAAATTGGAAGGAAAGAGTCTATTTTGGAAAATATAATAGGCAAAATGGAATTCTCCAGGCAAGAATGCTGGAATGGGTAGCCTTTCCCTTCTCCAGGGCATCATCCTGACTCAGGGTCTCCTGCATTGCAAGTGGATTCTTTATAGTCTGAGGCATTAAGGAAGCCAGAGAAATATAGAGGCAGATAAAAAAAAATTTTAACTGATGAGGGGTATAAACAATGATCATTCTACAGCGTAGAATCACTTGGGGCAGATATAGAAAAACAAATGCACACACACCTAGCAAGTCTAAGCACCGCATTATAAATGCACCAGTGAGGAAAAAGGATGTTTCCTGCAGCTAGAGGAGAGGTGCTCGCTAGGGGCTTCGAGAAGGTGGATGCTGATGCTTGGAGATGAGCGGCGTGGTTAAGCTCCCTGACTCAAGTCCACAGCCTTGTGGACCACCGTCTGTTTGCTGGCTGTGTGGCCCTGGGCACGTTCTGTCACCCCTCCTAGTCTAGTTCCTTCCACTGTAAAAGTTGCAATGTATGAAAAAAAACAAAATATTTTGGTTGCCGCCTGGCAAATAGTAATTGCTTGATTAATATATTATGTTCTTCTTGGAAAAGGAGATTTAGCAACTATGGAAGGTTCAAGGCTAAGTTATTTTGCAGACATTTCAGAATAATATTTAAGAGACAGGGATTATCAATTAGTTGAAGAGGGAGACATCTAGGATAGAAAAAGGAAGAGCCTCTCCAGGAGGGCAAATTCCGCTTTACATGCATCATGACAGCTGTAACTTTCTCTGCACTTCTTCTCTTTCAGGCTGTTCCAGATGTGGGTCTTGGGATTACAAAAATCAGAAAGCCACTTAGCCTAGCACAAAGTAAAGAGAATTACTCTAAGGATACGGAAATACAAGGAACCAAAGAGAGGTATGATAGATCACCTTAGGACTGAGAATCGGAGTTAGGAACTGAGGCTGCTCCATGCATGTCTCGGCCTCCCTTCCCCACTCCTTTATCAGCCTACTCTGCCTACTCCTCCCAACCTGCCCCACTAAGGCTACAGCCTCACCTCGCCCCCACCCCCCGCCCCATTACCTGACTGAGCAGAATCACCAATGAGCAGTGGTCTCTCAGCCTCTCCCTGCAGATTCTTACAAAAGGGAATCTGCTTGGTTCAGTTCATCCGCTGGAGCCAGGGCCACTTAAGTCCAGGCCCAGCCAATGGTCTGGAGTCCCTTGGATCAAGTGTACACCCCTGGTCCAATAAGCCTGGCCACCCCTCCCATGATGAAGGTGGCACAATTTTTCTAGAGTGTACCCTGACATATAATGAAACATGTCTCTTGCAGACAAGTGGGGGGGGGGGGGTATCTTTTTGCCCCAAGTCATCATCGTGGACAAGGCCATTCGTGGATGAGGCTCTCATGTCACTGAGCTGTGAGGTCTGACCTTAAACGTTAAAGAAATTGAAGAATGCTTGACCATTCATGGGCTGCACTTACTGTCCTTGAATCTTGTGAGACAAAAGCTGCTTGTGTTCTGTTCCCTTGTGGATTTCGGGGCTTTCTTAAATGAATATCACAAGCTCTTCCTGCTCTGCTGGATTACAGCAGCTTAAAATTTATGCTTGTGGCTACTTAACTTTCTGTTTCTTTTGCTGGTTGAACTATAAACTTCTTGAAGGGAGAACTTCAGGACTGCAAATAATCACAGACCCTCCCATTTTACAGGTGTCGAAACTGAGGCCGAGAGAGAGATGTCACATAGCAGGACAGAGGCAGGTGGGGTCTGGAACCTTGTTTCACACATGAATTCCTCACTGTACCTTGCAATGCCTGAGACATAGCCTACACCCAATCAATATTTTTTGGTTCATTTCTTATTTGGCTTTTGCTTTTTTCAAGTGCATCATTGTCTGTTGGGGTATCCCTTCCTCTACCAACATCTTTGGCCCTACAGGATCACTTTCCATCTGCCTTTCAGGTATTGGTCTTCAGGTTGTATAGTGGAAGCTGAGATGAGGCAGGGGTGAAATTTGACCTGATTCTATCAAGCCGTTATCTCTCCAGGCCAGCACCACAGTAACAGAGTGAAGACACCGGACTAACTTCCTTCCCTCTGTGGGGTCACTGGCTACCAAACTGATGCATGGTGAACCCACTCCGTAGCTTCCAAAGACACGACTTCCGCAGTGCATCCCAGGCCAATGCTACAAAGCCCGGATTTAGGTCACTGCTGACCTCTTCTCAATGGGAAGTTATATGTGGATGCAGTCTCACTTTCCTCTCAGAAGTCTTCTCTGACCATCCCAGACTGCTAGGAATGCTTTGTTCACTTAACAGCAACCTCACACAGGATAGCACCCCATCAGCTCTGTTATCTCACGGGTGCAAGCCTGGTGTCCTCAGCTCCTGAAGGCAGGCCATTTCCAGGCCATTTCTCTGCCTCTGCACTCTCGTGGGCTCCCACCAGGCCTTCAATACATGCACTGGCTATTGGAGGAAAGGCTGGCTGGAGTCAGAAAAGGATATAGGAAGAAAAAAGAATTATTTCATTTTGTTCATATCTTTTCATTTTTTAAGGCTTTTAAAATTTTTGGTCTCACCACCCAGCTTGCAGGATCTTAGTTCCCTGACCAAGGATTGAACCTGGCTTATGGCAGTGAAACCACTGAGTGCTAACCAATGGACTGCCAAGAAATTCCCTCCTTTTGCTAGTATCTTAGGAAAGTATTTATTAGGAAAAGGAATTACTTAAGACAGAAATAATCTGGCTTTTGATTTCTAGAGTATGTGGTGACAATTCAGGTGAAGGCAACTCTTAGTAACTCAAATCTGCCACAATTAACTGATTCCAGCGCCACTTCATTGACTCTGCATCCAGCAGCCTCTCTGACCCAAGCTTGCAAGTAGGACACAGATCAACAGCAGGGAAGGAAGGGCTCCAAGTGAGGGACTAATTAAGGCCCAGGCCTCCCAAACGGGAGGAAACCCACAATTTCCAGAATAAGCGACCCACAGAGTCTTCCTCTCAGAGACTCCCATTCCAGCCTGAAGTCCCCATCAGCAGCGGCCGATTCAGAAAGCTCTAGATAAAAAGACAAAGAAGTCATAGTTGGAGGAGAGAAAGCCAAGAGGGTCTTATCATCCACTGACGAAGGTGTAATAGTTGAGGTAAAGCAGAGGCAGGCTCTAGGATACAGAAAGCAGTAGGTAAGTGTTGCTGGGTGGAAACAAGGCCTGTGGGAGCCCAGAGATATCATCTAGAGAAGGGGCCTTGAGTTCAGGGCAGGGCAGGGCAGGAGAGCTGAGCCCTTGGGAGGTGACGACTAAAGCTGTGTGAAGGTTCCTTGAAGACACAACCCTAACCAACTTCACACATGAACATGAGTTGCCTGAGGAAATTCTCCCTGCAGCACCAGCTCTGCTGGCCTAATGCAGGAAAAAACAAACTCAGGGGTCATTCTCCTGGCCCAGAAAGACCCTGAGACAGGGAAAGGAATCAGCCATCACAGAGAGCTGCCGTGAGACGGAGCCAGTGTAAATGCATTGTCACCATGGGTCCTCATAAGGCCAAAAAAGGGTGCTGAATAAGCTGCCCAAGGTCATTCGTTTGGAGGTTAAGTAAACAGCCCAAGATCGCAGATCCAGGAAGTGTCATGCCTGGAATTTAGGCTGAGGGGCCAGGCTGACTGAGGAGTCTATGCTGTCAGCCCTGGCTCTCTCAACTGCAGGCACAGCCTCCAAACGGCCGAGAAGCACTCTCCACGGGTGTTTTGCATTCTGCACATCGTCCAGCCTCTCCTCACCTCTGGGGGTGTGATTTACGGCACAGGCAAAATCCGGACCCGGACAATCCCATTCTTCTATCTTTCGGTAGCAGGCCTATCACACAATGTGCAAAACACCACTGACAACGAGAGGTGGGTAACGGGGAATTTGCTGAGGGGATAGACTCTGGTACTACTGGTGCATATTTTGTAAACCCGGGAAATCGTGCAGATGTTAAAAGAGCAAAAATAACTGCTGAGCCAATGAGGCATAAACGCTAAGAGGGACAAAGCAGCGGGAAGCGTCAGGTGTACTTAAACATGCTCCTTCACCCCCGGGACTGGGCCTGGCGTGGCTTCTGATACCCACTCTGCCTCTTATGAATGCCTGACTATGGGCCTGCTGCCTTTCTCTAGGAGGGAGGGGATGACCCAAGAGTCGCCAAAAGAGCCAGATGTGGCTACAGATGCTGCTTTGCTTTCCTCTGATGGCTTGGCGCATACCAGGAAGACATGCTCTCTGCTTTCAGGGAAATCCCACTCCTCCTTCAAGGCCCACTGCAAGCCCTACCCCTGGTGAAAAGCCACCCCAGGCTGCTCCTGCCCTCCAGACCCACCTTTCATCCCTGACCCCCCTTTCGGAGTCTCCCTTTTGCACTGCCAAATTGCTAGGACTTTCAGAATTTGCTCTTCATCTCTGTCTGGAGCCTTTGTACCCTGTAGCCTTGTCAGAGGTCAACTCTTTTTTTGCCTTCGTTAACATTCTTTAGTAATTCTTACCTAACATGCTGCCTCTTCCAAGGAAGCCTTCCTTGATCCTCTCCTACTTGCATCCGTGCTCCCTTCTGGCTGGCTGCTCCTCCTGAGGGTTCCATAGCACTTGATGCCTATACCTAGGTTAAGTGTGGACTTATCCCCTATACCTTCACTGCCTGCAGTCCTTACACTAGACTTTGCACTCCTTGAGGGTCTCACCTGTCTTGGCATCCCCAGATTTGTCTGTGAAAAGTGCTCACCAAATGTTATATGAATTTATAAACAATTTTCTTCAGCAGCTATACCGTGTCACACAGGTCCTTCCATGAGTTTATAGCCCCTTTCCCTGAGTTTATAGCCCCTTTCCATGAGTTTATAGCCCCTTTCCATGAGTTTAAGGGAGTTCATAACCCCTTTGCTTGGAGGGTGTACAGTATCGTGTATTTCTCCAGAAGGCTTCTCTGTGCTAAGCCCAGTGCCCAGCACCTAACAGGTACTTGGAAAACACTAGTGATTCGGTAAAGTGATTACTGAATTACCCACTGCGCTGAATTTTCCTGTCCANACAGCATGAGCGCCGCTACCGCCCGAGCTGAAAGCGAGAGGAAGGAGCCGCCCAGAGGGCAGGGAGCGGCCGCAGGCTGTCCGGCCCTGTTCCTCCTGTCCAGCGCCGGGTCTGGGCCGAAAACCTCAGGGAGCCTGGCTCCGAGCATTCTGGGAACGCGCGAGAAAAACTGCTTGGCTTTCAAGAAAACCCGGTTATACTGGAACAGAATGCACTGAGCAGACGTTAAGATGTTCGGCCTCTCGCGGGATGCACTTAGGTGGCCCCAGGAAGCTCCCTTAAAGTGTTTAAGACAGGATTCGATTTACACACAGATCATCTTACCTGCTGCGTCAAGTGTCTGTCTTGGATAACGTGCACTTGGAAGCAGTAATTTTGTAACGCATCCGGGGGTACAGTGTCATCAGTGATTAACAGATTGCTATAATAATAATATATGTTTGTATGTCTAGGCGCCCTCCCCATCATCGCATTTATTAAGACGGCCCGTGAGGTATGGGGGATATTAACCCCATTTTACAGAACAGTACATTGAGGCTCAAAAAGTAAGAAGACTTGCCTGAGGCCTCTCTGTGATTTCACTTCTTAGACTGTAGCTTTTTTTTGTTTGGTTGGTTTAAAATGATTTTATTTGTTTATTTATTTATGGCTGTGCTGAGTCTTCCTTCCTGCCCAGGCTTTTCTTTAGCTGTGGTACACAGACTTCTCATTGCAGTGGCTTCTCTTGTTGTGGAGCACAGGCTCTGGGAGTAACTGGGCTTCAGTAGTTGCTTCACTTGGGCTTAGTAGTTGGGACTGCTAGGCCCTAGAGCGCAGACTGAATAGCTGTGGCCCATGGGCTTAGTTGCTCCGGGTCATGTAGGATCTTCCCTGATCGAGGATCAAACCCAAGTCTCCTGCAATGGCAGGCAGATTCTTTACCGCTGAGCCACCAAGGAAGCCTGGTCTGTGGCCTTTTAACTTAAATAGTGGCTAACTTTTTTTCTTCTTTTAGTAAGTGTAGGTCTTGGGACCCTAGGAAATAATAAGCCTAAGACAGGGGGTAAGTTATGGTATTTCAGTTCGGTTATTCAGTTACTCTCTTGTGTCTGACTCTTTGCAAACCCGTGGACTGCGTGCAGTACCCCAGGCTTACCTGTCCATCACCAACTCCTGGAGCTTGCTCAAACTTATGTCCATCGAGTTGGGGATGCCATCCAACCATCTCATCTTCTGTCGTCCCTTCTCCTCCCGCCTTCAGTCTTTTCCAACATCAGGGGGTTTTCCAGTGAGTCAGTTCTTCACATCAGGTGGTCAAAGGATTGGAGTTTCAGGCTTCAGCATTAGTCCTTCCAATGAGTATTCAGGACTTATTTCCTTTATAATTGACTGGTTTGATCTCCTTGCAGTCCAAGGGACTCCCAAGAGTCTTCTCCAACACCCATTAACAGTCTGAAATTATGGTATTTATTCTTTGTCAAAAAACACTTGGTTCGCTGCCAGTCCTAATGAGAATAAGTATTAAAAAAGCAGAAGTCTGCATTGCTATTATTACCACTTACCTGGTAATTTACAGTTGGTGAATGATTGTCAGCTTTGATGTATGCAGTATGTACCAGAATCATAACTGCATGTAATAAATACATATGGATATATGTTTCTGCAACATATGCCTGTGTGTTCATATGGATGTGTTTATGGGGTTCTTATTGAATCTAAGGTTTGTTCCTTACTGGTTCCAAAACCATGGATTTAAAGTATAGCTCCTGAGTAACCATCCAGGTTCTATTCCCTGCCCCCTCCATCTCTAGGGATGGAAGCCTTTAAAAGAACAGAAAGCTCCTACATAACTGTGTGCATTTCTCAGAGTTCAGGCCGTGAAGGTTCTCAGACACAGCCTGGGGGTTATTAGGATTGGCTAGGTAATCAACTATTCATTTACAAATATGTATTGTGCATGTTTGTGTATCTTGAAGTACACATGAAGAGAATTTAATGACAGTTTAGCTCTGCTTGCCAAAGCATCTTCTAGCTGTGGAGATAAATGTAAGATTTTGAGTCCAGCAAATGTTTGTTGAGCACCTTTCCTGGGCTAGATACTGTGTTTGGGGCACACAGAGACAGGATAGCAAAAACAGCTAAGTTGCAAAGCAAAAAAAAACACAGATGATTCAGAGCCTACAGGCGGGAACAAATTGTAAATATTTTAGAGCACTCACCCTGGGACTTAGTCAATTTCACATATGTGGTTGCAAGGAACTCATAATGCCAGTCTCTTTCCTATAGCAAATGCAGAGAGAAGCAACAGAGTAAGAGCCTTGTTGCTCTGAATTTCAAACTATTTGGAACCTGCCAGGTGGGCCCTGGAGGTCTGTCCTTTTGTAGAAGTTAGGCAGCTCCTGGGAGATGACCCTGAGCCAGTCCATAGGTTAGTCTACTGGGCAGTGAGGAGCAGACACATTGTCCTCCAGGGTCCTGCCCCAGCTGTGATGGGCTGTGATAGCCTGTCTTCAGTGGCTTTTGATCAAAATCTCAGCCAAGCCCTGCCGGAGTTTAGTAGTTTCTGTTTCACAGGTCTGTGTAGATTTTCTAATAGGAGTCTGCTTTTTTTAGCTGTTCATTGCCAAACTGACTTCTGGGGTCCCTGACACTGTTCTCCAATTTCTTCTCAGTTTGAGGGCTCACTGCCTTGTTTTAAGTTCACATCATGAACAGGGAAGCAGGAGGTGGTGGTTAGGATGGGGAGAGAATTCTGAGCCTAGAGTGAGAACAGGAGGTACAAACAGACGGGCCAATTGCAGTTTCTGGGAACTCTCCAGACCTGATGGCGTTTCTGCATAGCTTACCCAGTAACGGCAGCCCCCTTTGATGTTCTTTTAGGGGGGTCGTCTACCTCTGGGCCTCACTGCTGACTCACTGGTCACCTGAACTCAGCCGTTCACATTCAGGCTTTTCACTCTTTTGCCCTCCTGTCTCATCCAGCATGCAGTTTAACTTAGAACGTTGCCGTCACAGTGGCCTTCTCTCACAATTACCGCGATGCCGGCTGTCGACTGCTGCATGTTACATCTGAATTAAAGCCAGGCCAGAGCCGTGGTTCAGAACAGAGTGAGAACAGCCACATCCTGAGATCCAGGCACCCGGGGAGGGCCTTGCTGATAAGCTGAAGACCCCGAGGTGCAGAGAGGTGAAATGACTCACCCAAAGTCACAGGGAGCCCTTGGCAGAGTGGAACAAGAACTCCTACTAAATTTTGATGCCTCATTTGATCTTTCTCTGTACTGTGATGCTTTCTTTTTTAAAAAAATTAATTTATTTTTTTAACTGGTGGATAATTGCTTTACATAATTGTGTTGGTTTCTGCCAAACACTGTGATGCTTTCTGGAAAGAAGTGGGGTTCTCACTTTCCGAAGAGGGAAAAGGCTACATCTTTTTCTTTCTTTTGGAGTCTTGAGATAGCCTTCCTTTGACACTGGTCTTCCTTGCTCTGTCTTTCATCTGTAGCGCCTGAGTCTGGTGTATTTGGGAGAGGGTTTTATGCTTGGGGCCTTCCAGTGAGCTTAAGCTTGGTCTGTGGCTTTCCCTTCCCATGGCGGGGTCCTCAGGCACCTCGTAAAGGTATTTGCCAAGCTGTTATTTATGTGCATTTTTCTAGGAGGAGGATCCACAGACTTCATTTGATTCTTACCTAACTCAAGTCAGGACAGGAACTACTGGGGTGGGCACAGTGGAGTTGGATGGGGGATTGGTTGGCACTGGAGACAGTCATATTGTCCTACACTTGACTTGGCTTTGCAGTTTACGATGTATTTCACACCAGTGACCTCATCTGCTTTTTATAACAGCCCTGTGAGGCTGTTATCATTATTCCCATTTTGCAGATGGGGAAACTGAGCCTGTTACTTCCAGTGACTAACAGTTAGTGACGTGCCCAAGTCACAAGGAAGTAGTAGGGCAGGCATCTGACCCCAAGCCTCCAGACTTCAAATCTGGTGTCTTGGGCTGAGGTACTCCACATGCTGGATCCTCGTTACAGTTTTGTGAGTGGAGGGTCTCAGACTTTTTTGGAGCATAAAAATTCTTTTGCAGCTCCTTCTTTATGATACCCACGGCTAGCTGATGTCCAGCCATGGAGTCAGACTGACGTCCTAAATCACCCAGGGAGTGGGATGGATCAAGTACGGGAGGCAGATGTCATAGCAGTGATGATGTAGACTGGGGCTAGTTTGGGATGATTTTATGGAAGAAGCGAATTTGGGAGTAGGTCTGGGGTCATGGCAGACGCCATGGCAGAGGTTTTCAGCTGGGGCCCGGACCCAAAAAGGGTGAAAGGGAAATTGTTTGTGCTTGGGCAGAGTGGAACTGGCCAAGGAGGCTGGGTGGATCCTGCAGTCAGAGGGGGCTTCTTGTAGTGACTGGGCTTTTTCTCTGCCCTGGAGCTACAACAGTGAAGAGGCACAACCCTCCTGCCTTCAAAGAACCCACTGTCTCCCGGGAGAGACAGATGCTGAAACAGTTAAACTCAGCACGGTGCGGTGAGCGCAGTGGTGGAGAAAGTTGCCTGCCAGACAGGGGCCACCTGTTCTAGCCTCAGAAATCAGAGAGGGCTTCCTTAGCAAGATGGCGCAGTAGCTGAATCTGAAGGTATGAGAAAAAATTAACCTGGAGAGGAGACAGGAGAACGATGTTTAGGGGGAAGGAAGGAATGTGGGTGGAAAGGCATGGAGGCCCAAGGCTGCCTGGGTGTAGGAAGGGGCAGCAGCAGGCTGGTCAAGCACAATGATGCCTGTGTACAGAGCCCAGCTCTGAGCACCTTAAGAGCCTGGCTGGGGGCCTCGCATTTCAGCAGGGTGGATGGGACTTACAGTGGGCCAGAAGCAAGCAGGACTGGGAGCCAGGCGACCCGTGGGCCGTGAGTCAACGGCAGGCTCCACGCAGGGTCCAGTCCCTGGAGAGGAGGCCTGGAAGCAGGGCTGTGTGGATGAGGGTAGAGGAAAGGTCATATGTTAAAGCCATTTGGGAAGTCAAGTCTGCAGTTTTTAGTGCTTAGCTTTGGGGAATAAGAGAGGAGTCCCAGTTGATTCCCAGGTCTCTGGCTTCCTGGACTGAGTGGATGGTGACCTTTACTGGGGTGTTGGCTGGAGCAGGTGTGCTGGAGTGTTGCGGTGAGTTTAACATAAGACTCGTCGAGTGGAATCGCAGGTAGGGTAGTCCAGTGGAGCTGTCTTCCAGATCACATGCAGGGTGGAAGCCTGAGCCGGAGGTGTGGGCAGGAGCTGCAGTCCTGGGAGCGGGGGGAGCTCGGCTGTGGGATGGGACCGCCATGGGGGCTGCTGTAGACAAGGAGAAGACCTCTTCCTCCCATCGTCAGAGAAGCCTTTGTCATGCCGGGCCCGCTGTCGTCAGGGAAGCCAGGCGGGGATGCTGTGTCATGCTGGAGGCCCAGCTGGCAGAATCCGGAGACGGTTGAGAGCACGCCTCAGCTGGAAGCATTTGAGTGTGTTAGGCGAGAGGCTTTGTCATTTTTTAACAACCCCGGCGAGATCTCTGTCCCAGGCTCTCAGGCTATGAGTCAAGGGCAGGGGAGACCCGCACCTCTTCCCACGGGTAGGCTGGTCTAGTTGGGAAATGAGATGAGGACCTGCGAAGCCACTAAACAGCTGTGATAACCTGGGCAAATAGTGGGCTGCTCGGTAAATGGTAGAGGTTTGCGGGCATTTCTCTCCTGCCATGCTGCATTTAAGTAGAGCTGCTGTGTTGCGGGCCGAGCGCCAGTCTTGCCATTTTTGAACACCCAGGGCCTACATGGTAGGTGTTCATCCTATCTATTTGGATCTGCAGGGATGTGACCAGAGTTCATTGTTTGGTGCAGGGATGGGGGTGGGGGAGGTCAGCCAGGGGAGGTTCCTGTGAACAAGTCCAAAGGGGATTCCAACACTGATTTAGAATATTTTTAGTACCATAGTGGAGTAAAAATCTTGAAAACCTTCCAACTACCAAGCACCTAGAAATGTCATATGAAATACAACTAGCATCCTTTCAGAGAAGAGCTGAGCTCCTCATTTGGAAGGGCAATCCCCGGAGAGCTCAGAAGGGAGCTCGAAGCAAGCGCTGATGCCAGGCCTGGCCTGGGGGTGGGGGTGGCTATGGGTGTCTTGAGGGGTCTCAGAACCAAAGACTGTTGAGCCCTTGACAGCGCCTCCGGGGTCCGAGGTGAGACCGGGAATTGGCGTGGAGGGCCCTGCCTGGAGCCCCCTGCCTGAATTGGGCCCCTGCAAAGGTGTGCAGGCTTGGAAAGAGGATGGAGTAGACAGCCGCCCTCTGGCATAGGAGCAGGGGAGGGGGAACTTGTCTGTCTTGGCCTGAATTGGGGAAAAGAAAAAAAATTTTTCCTGGAACCGTGAAACCTCAGGCCTCTTGTAGCTTTGGATGGCCACTGCACACAGCTTGGGGCTTCCCTGGAGTCTCAGACAGTAAAGAAATCTGCCTGCAATACGGGAGATCCGGGTTTGATCCCTGGGTTCCATCCCAGTATTCTTGCCTGGAGAATTCCATGGACAGAGGAGCCTGGCAGTATATAGTCCATGGAGTTGCAAAGAGTCAGACACGACTGAGTGACTAACACACTCACGTGGTCCAGAGGTCTCCAAGGAATTAGCACATAAAGCCTCAGGGGGCCAGGGCCTTCCTGCGTGTGGGCTCCAGGCTCTCAGGGGTGCCGGGAAGATTCTGGAGCTCTTCATCCTTCGCTGACTTGGGTCTCCTCCTTGGAGAGATGCTGTAGGACCTGGGGGTTCCTGAATGAGGAGGAGGAAAGAGAGGCCTTGGTGGGAACCTTTGATAGGGACCTTCATGACCCGTGCACACTGCAGAGGGAGTGTGCAGGGCTCTGGAGAAGGGCTGTGCTGGCCCAAGGCTTCACCTGTCAGCAGAGGCCTGCAGATAAGCCTGTCCAGGAAGGCCTCACGTCCTCTCCATTGTTGATTCAGGCTGGATCTTTCCAGAGGAGGCTTTTGCCCAGGTTCCCCCTCTGTGTGTGTGTGTGTGTGTGTGTGTGTGTGTGCTTAGTCGCTCGGTCGTGTCTGGCTGTGACCCCGTGGACTGCAGCCCATCAGCCTCCCCCTCAGGTACCCTATGCAGATTCCAGCTGCTCCTGGTCCCTCCAGACCATGCACCCCATTGTCTACTCTAAGCCCAGAGGCTTGATTTTCTCGAATTTTAAAATTGGGAGACATCTTAGAGGTCATCTAGTGGGCCTCCTCTCTGGAGTGGGACTCCTGTCTCCACCAGCGCTTACTCCAAGGCTTCCTGTGGCCAAGGGTGTGCGGCTATACCAGGCAGTGCCTTCCCTCGTTAGAAGCCTCTTGCAGCTGGAAGGCTTCCTGTGAGCCTCAGGCACTGCCTGATGGTTTCTACCCATCGCCCCTTCAGCTGTGGGCTGTTGGGAGAGATGTTTTGGAGGCCTTTCAGCATCCTGCTCGCTTTTGCTGGAAGGGCCTTAATTTGTCAAGTTAAGATTCTGTTGAGAATCGAGCCAGCTTCCATCCTAACTTAGCAAAGAGGGAGCTTTTGAAGCTGAGATGTAAGGTTTGCTGAGCTGGCTGTGATGTAGAAGTTTTGAGAGGTTGGCTCAGTGCTTTTTAGATTGCAACGAGAGAAGCAGTTCTATCCTCCAACCCCAGAATACATTTCGGTAGTAAGTGACTTGGGAACCTGATGCAGGGAAAAAGTGAAAGTCACTCAGTCTTTGCCATGGCCTATACAGTCCATGGAGTTCTCCAGGCCAGAATACTGGAGTGAGTAGCCTTTCCCTTCTCCAGGGAATCTTCCCAACCCAGGGATCGAACCTAGGTCTCCTGCATTGCAGGCGGATTCTTAACCAGCTGAGCCACCAGGGAAGTCCAAGAATACTGGAGTGGGTAGCCTATCCCTTCTCCAACGGATCTTCCCAACACAGGAATGGAACTAGGGTCTCGTGCATTGCAGGTGGATTCTTTATGAACTGAGCTCTCAGGGTTAACTGAGTGTCTCTTAGGTGTCCTAGGAGTGTTAGGTGTTCTCGGTATGTGTTACTAAGTAAAAGTAACCTCTGTGAAGGAGAGGAAGAGAGGCAGAGACATGGACATGCCCAACTGTAGTAGTGACAATGAGTCCGAAAGTTATGTGGAAGGAATGTGTGTGGTTCCATCCGGAGTGGGTGGGGTAGGCATTCCCCAGGCTGCTCCCTTATAGGGCCGACCCCTGCGGGAGGCCGTGCCCTGATCTCACCACAGGCCAAGAACCCACAGGCCTTTGCTGTGTTCATGGGTCACTTGCTGAGATACTTACAGTCTAAAGCCTGAGATCACAAAAGTGGCCTGCTGGACAGTGTGTGTCCCCAAGCAGGAAGGTGTTGACAGTGACAGTGTTTTCCCAGCATGTAGTTTATTTGTCTCTGGGTGTCGGCCTGCAGCGCCCTGGGCTCTTCTTTGAGGAAGCCAAAGGCTTTCTGCTGCTTTGCATCCCCGGGTCGGCTCGCATCTGCGGGGTCCATTTAGTCAACAGGTGCCATGTGGGCTTATGTAGAGCACGAGCCGCCTTTGCCCCAGGATTGCATCAGCCAGCTGGATGGCCGGACATCCTGATAAACCCAGTGGTGAAGGTCAGGGATTTTGGGAAGGTACCCAGGTTCTCCTCCCTCCAAAAGCTGTTCTCCGTGTTCACATTCTGCTGGCTTGCCCCAGACCTTTTAGTTTAAGACTTTTCTGTTAACATTTGGTGCATTTTAGCAGACTTGTTATCAGATGCCTGCTGTGGGTCAGAGGAATTCGGGTGAGCCTGGCAGGGTCCTGCTCCCAACTTCATTTTGGTGGGGAAGACAGAATGGCCTCGTGTTCGTGTGGTATGGGAAGTAGGGGGGTAAAGAGAAAGAAAAGTGCCGAGGCAGCCAGAAGTAGGATGTCTCTCTTTTTTTTTTTTTGTCCAAATGGAGGCACCTTTGAGAGTGAAAGGGAGGCCACAGAGGTAAACGGGGACTGTCCTGGGCAAACGGGGGCTTATGGCCACGTGGGCCTGGAGGGAGAAGGTGAGTGGGCCACACCTCACACCCTTGTCAGTCCTTTGTACTACAGGATGCACGTGGGGATGCTCTAGGGGAGGGGCTTGGCTGCAAGAGAAACTGGCATCTATTTCCTGTTTTTCTCAAGGGCTGGAGAGGAAAGTTTTATCTGTGGCAACTGAGGACCACGAACTCTGATGGGATTCAGTTTAAGGTCATGAGGTTTCATCTTATATCGACCTCACTGTGATCTCAGTTTTGGAGTCAGAGATGGACATTTGGAAAGATGAGAACAACCTGGCTTGTAGAATGTTATTGGCTGCAGCCAAAAGGATGCTGGACTAACAGTCGCTTAGGAAACAAGGTGTTTATAGACATAACTAACCAGGAGTCTAAATGTTGGGGGTTCTCCAGTTGCTTATTTCAGTGGGACAGTGCTGATCTTAAGTATTCATTCTAACCTTCCAGACAGCCATGTACAGCTTATTGGCTCAGGCTTGCCCCTCACAGTCACAGCATTGATGCCACACTCCACCTGTCACATTCTCATGTAACTGTATTGGAAGGCAGGCAGGCAGGTGAGTTCCTCCATGTGTCTTTAAAACATATTTTTTCTTTTCTTTTGAAGTATAGTGGTGTATAATATTGTATGTTATAAGGATATAATATGTGTGCCTCCCAGGTGGCTCGGTAAAGAATCCACCTGCAATGCAGGAGACCTGGTTCGATCCCTGGGTCGGGAGGATACCCTAGAGGAGGAAACGGCAACCCACTCCAGCATTCTTGCCTGGAGAATCCCAGGACAGAGGAGCCTGGTGGGCTACAGTCCACGGGGTCGCGAAGGGTCGTGTAGTCGATGTATAATGTCGTATGTTACAGGTGTATGATAGAGTGGCGCACAATTTTTAAAGGTGATATTCCATTTATAGTTACTAAGAATATTGGCTCTGTTCCCCATGTGTACAGTATATCCTTTTAGTTTTATATTACTAGTTTGTACCTTTTGAGCCCCTATACTTACTTTGCCCTTCCCCACTTCCTTCTCTCCACTGATAACCACTCATTTGTTCTCAACATCTGCGAGTCTGCTTTGTAGTTATATTCACTAGTTTGCAGTATTGTTTAGATTCCCCATATAAATGATATCAGATAGTATTTGTCTTTCTTTGTCTTATTTTACCTAGCATAATGCCTTCCAAGCCTGTCCATGTTCACTCTCTTTTACGTCTACGTAGTATTCCAGTGTGTGTGTGGGTGTGATTGTGTGTATGTGAGAGTGTGTGTGTGAGAGTGTGTCTGAGTGTGCGAATGAGTGTGTGTGTGTGTGTGAGTGTGTGTGAGTGTGTGTGTGTGTGTGTGTGAGTGTATTTCATCTGTTGATGGACACTTAGGTTTCCATATCTTCAGTTCAGTTCAGTAGCTCAGTCATGTCTGATTCTTTGCTAACCTGTGGACTGCAGCATGCCAGGCCTTCCTGTCCATCACCAACTCCTGGAATTTACCCAAACTTATGTCCATTGAGTCGGTGATGCCATCCAACCATCTCATCCTCTGTCGTCCCCTTCTCCTCCCACCTTCAATCTTTAAAGCCCAGCATCAGGGTCTTTTCGAATGAGTCAGCTCTTCCCATCAGGTGGCCAGAGTATTGGAGCTGCAACATCAGTCCTTCCAATGAATATTCAGGACTGATTTTCTTTACGACGAACTGGTTGGATCTTCTTGTAATCCAAGGGACGCTCAAGAATCTTCTCCAAAACCACAGTTCAAAAGCATCAGTTCTTAGCACTCAGCTTTCTTTATAGTCCAATTCTCACATCCATACATGACTACTGGAAAAACCATAGCCTTGACTAGATGGACCTTTGTTGACAAAGTAATCTCTCTGCTTTTTAATATGCTGTCCAGGTTGGTCATAACTTTTCTTCCAAGGAACAAGCATCTTTTAATTNTTCCTGTGACGTCATCTCGGACTTTTCTCCGCACCTGAGGTAGCGGCTCCAGATCTGCCTGACTGGTGGTTTGGACCCAACAGTTTGCTCCTTCCCCATAAAATTAATTTTTTCAGCAAGGTAGAAATTATCCCCACCCTTGCTAAGCCTGATTCTAAGTCTTTTAAGGCTGCAGGAGTCTTTTAAGACTCTAAGTCTTTGAGTTACATCAGCCAAAGGGTGTGGGGAGAGTGTTGCTGATAAGTGATATGATGTGTTTTCTCCCTCTAGGTTGACTGCAAACTCATTCATACCAGAGAGAAACCAACCACGGGGGGCGGCGCCCCTTAAGAGCCCACGTTGAGCCAAAGACCTCTGTGTCTTTCGCCTTACC
Source organism: Neotragus moschatus (assembly GCA_006410615.1). Lineage (NCBI taxonomy): Eukaryota > Metazoa > Chordata > Mammalia > Artiodactyla > Bovidae > Neotragus > Neotragus moschatus. The sequence continues at coordinate 622,580 of SJYA01002924.1, forward strand.
TTGTTTCCATTCCCACAAGACCCAGATAGATGGCAGGCAGGGTGATGGTGAGGAGAGGGCGGTGGCCTGGTTCTAGGATTCCACAGGCTGGACTCAGCGTGGTAAGGACAAGGGCAATGTGGGCTGGGCTGCTTGTGGACAGTCCTGGGGGCCTGGTTTTAATCCTCTGGCAGCCCGGCACCTGCTTTATCCCTACAGGGTCTTAATGATTTTAGTTAGCTCATTAGAGCCAAGTTTACTTAATGTATCTGGAATAGATTTTAAAACCAGAAAAGCGAGTGTCTTTCAGAGTTCCCAGTTCACCAGCTGCCTGCTCATGATCTCCGTAGATCTGGAAGCCCAACCTCTCTGGCTCCAGCATTCAGACAGCGGGGACGAAGCCTTCAGATCCTAGTGGCTGAGGACACCCTGAGGACCCAGGCCACTGTGGCAGGGCCGTTGTCAGAGGCACCAGGGTTATTATCCCGGCATTCTTGTGAAGAGTGGGAGTGGGCAGGGCTAATGTGCTTCTAATGTGGGCACTGAAGTGGGCAAAACTAAGTGACTTGGCCAAGGTCACACGTGTCAGCAACAAAACAAATTAAGGGCTGATTCTCTATTCAGTAAACCTCCTTTCTCTACCATAAAGTACAACATTCAGACACTATTGGGGATTATAGGCTGATTTTCAGTCGAATTATCTAGGAAGCCACAAATTCATTTTAAATGTGCATTAAAAAAAGAAAGTGTCGCTAGTATATGAAACTTGTGATTTCATTATTGCTTAGCAGGAAACTTAGTTTAATAAAAAGTCAACAAAGTCAACAATGATGTTACACCTGGTGCCCAGCTAGGATAGAAAACTCCAAGGTGGTGAATTTGGGGGAATTGCTGCCAAAATCAAGTTTGGGTTGGGTTTCTGTCACTTGGCACTGGGTGAGTTCTGAATAATACATGACTGATTTCAGCCCAAGGCTACCTCTTTTCACGTAACAAATGCTGGTTTCTAAGTATTGATTTATACAAAACTTATATACATATAATTGTAGTTTGGATTCCTAAAAGAAAAGTGAAAGTCTCTCAGTTGTATCCAACTCTTTGCAACCCCATACAGTCCATGGAATTCTCCAGGCCAGAATACTGGAATGAGTATTCTGAGTGGGTTTTCTTCTCCCTCATTGTGGGGCGGATTCTTTACCAGCTGAGCCACAAGGGAAGTCCAAGAACACTGGAATAGGTAGCCTATACCTTCTCCAGCAGAACCAGGGTCTCCTGCATTGCAGGCAGATTCTTTATCAACTGAGCTATCAGGGAAGCTATCATGAAAGGAGGTCATTACCTAAAGAAAACCTAAGTAAATATTTTTGTAAAGCAAAGAATTCTTTTATATATAGATAATATCTGGTTTCTTTCAAAAGCAAATTTCGCCTTTTAAACAACAATTTTTATTATCTAAGGTTTTGATAACTAGAAACTTCTTCCTTAAAAGAAAAAGTTATTTGTTTATTTTTGGCTGTGCTGGGTCCTCATTGCTGTGTGGGCTCTAGTTATGGCGAGCAGAGGCTCCTCTCTGTTTGGCGTGCGTAAGCTTCTCCTTGCGATAACTTCTCTTGTTGCGGAGCACGGCCTCTGTGGCGCTCCGGTTTCAGTAGCTGGAGCTTGTGGGCTCAGTAATTGTGGCTCCCGGGCTCTTGAGTGCAGACTCAGTAGTTGAGGTGCACAGGCTTATTTGCTTCTCGGCGTGTGGGATCTTCCCAGACCAGGGATCAAACCTGTGTCTCCTGCATTTGCAGGCTGATTCTTTACCACTGAGCCCACCGGGGAAGCCCCCCGAAAATCGGTACCCAAGTAACTTTAGCACGATGACAGTTAATGTATCTGTCAGAAAAATCATCTTAGCATCAAACGTGCTGCAATAAGGAATGTTCTGTTTGACATCCTTTCTCCAACCAGTGATAAATACTCTTGTCTAAGGTTAACTAAGGACCGCATTTTAGAGCTAATTCGTCCTGGTGACCCTGACAAAGTGTTACTCTCTGCTTTTGAGTAAATTCTGACCATCTAGAAGAGTTATGTTGAAACTGAGGCAATCACTGGTACCACCAGACCCAACATTTTTAGGCCAGAATATTCTCTTCCCTGGTGTGTTGTTGATCGTGTTTTCGGACCCAGAGATCAGGATGTGCATTTGAATATTTGAAATCATGACTTCTTCCACCAGTGGCCTTGTATGTAGATCGGGACTCTGGGGTCTCATTCCCAAATTTGTTGATTTGCTTATGCAGATGCAAAATTCCTTTTTTTTTTTTTTTAGATAAAAATATTTGTCCTATCTTCAGAGCCTTCTGAGACCTACTTTCTCTCTCTATTTCACCCTCAACTATCTTAACTCCTTGCAGTTCTGCTCCCAGTACAATGTGTGTGTGGGTTTTCTATGCCACCAAACATTCTGACACCAGCTGTGTGTCCCACAATAAAAATATTGTCAGTATAAAACAGTCAGTTCTGACTGTACCTCCCTGGGGACGACAGCATCAGATCCCACAGGTTAAGGGCTCAGAGCCCCCACCCCAAGCTTCAGATGCTGTGCTTCTGACCGGCTTTCAGTGATCCTGCCCCTTGGGTCCTGTTAATTTGTTAGCAGCTCAGGGACTCAGAGAAACATTTTACTTGCTGAGTTTCAGAAACAGTCAGGTGGAAGAGATGTGAAGAGCATGGTATGCGGAGAAGGCTCAGAGTTCCCATGCCTTGCTGGAGTGCACCCATCTCTGCAAATCGCCATATGTCCACCAACCTGGAAGCACTCTGAACGCCATCTTGTGGGGGGATATTAGGAAGGCTTCATTACTTAGACATGGTTGATTAAATCATTGGCCATTGGCAGTTGATTCAACCTCCAGTCCCTCTCCCTGGAGGTCAGGGATGGGACGAAAATTTCCTACCCTCCAGTCACATGGTTGGTTCCCCTAGCAACCAGGTCCTTAAGTTTCCAAAAGTCACCTCATTAACATAAGCCTAGTTGTGGTAGAAGGGATTTGTTTTGAATATCAAGACACCTTTATAACTCTTATAAATTCCAAGTGTTTTAGGAGCTCTGTGTCAGGACTGGTTGAAGACCAAATATATATTTTTTTATTATAGATCACATATCACATATATTTTTTAATGTAACAACATTAAGTCTGGGGTCTGTATTCCTATCCTGTCCCCCAAATCCTAACAAACAAAAGAAAATTTTGCTGTGTTATCTGTAAGAGCAGATAGCTTTGTGGCCTGAGCAAATGATTGAAATTAAGAAACCTAATCTAGTTATTATTGCTGTGTAACAAACAACCCTAAAACTTAGTGCCTTAAACAATGTTAATCTTTTATTCCGCCCAGGAGCCTGCCACCTGGGCAGGGCTCAGTAGGTACGACTCACGTCTGCTCCATGTGGTATTGGCTGGGATAGCTCTACCAAGGCCAGAAGATCCACTTCCAAGACAGCTTGTTTCTGAGGCTGGCGAGTTGTGTTGGCTTTCCCTCCCTGTGGACTTCTCCACGGGGCCTCTTGGGCGTCCTCAAAGCACGGTGGCTAGGTTCCAAAGGGAACGTCCCAAGAAGCAGGAAGGAGAAGCTGCGATTTCCCAAAGGCTTGGTCTGGAAACCTGGGTGTCTCTTTCATGTACCATCCATGCAAGAGTCACCAAGGCCAGATTCAAGAGGAAGGGGCATAAACCCTACTTCTTGGTGGTGGGGCGGAGGGGTTGGTGTCAGAGATTTGGGGTCCATGTTTTAAACCACAGGAGAGGAATGTCCTGCCTTCTCACAGACCTTCACCGAGGTTTAGAGTTCATCCTCTTGCAGCCTTTTACGGGGAAGTGAAAAAAGAAATGTCTATAAAACCTTGAATCGTTTAAACACAGTTATAGTTAATAAATGTCCCTTTTATATTGTAGCCCTTTAAAAAGTGGCTTCCCCTTGTCAGAGGTATGTGGGCGTCTTCATTTAATCAGTCACTCCCAGAACTGGCTGAAGTACCGGCATGTAGGCACTTGGCCTTGCGGGGTGGGAGGCATCCCTGGGCAGGGCTTGCGATGGTTATTGGCCTTCCCGGAGCAGCTCTACTGTGGCAAGAGCCTGCGCTGGGCTACAGAGATGAATGGGAAGACATCGTGGCCCGTGCCCATCCTCGGGGAGCCAGGGCTGTGTGCTGGACGGCCGGCAGTGGCCTCAGTGTCCTTGTTCTCACCCCTGCTGCTGGTGAGACACTATGAGCCCATCCGCTCTGAATGCACGGTGGACTTCTCTTTTCCTTCCCGGGGCTCTTGATTTTAGAGCGTGCCTTGGCCTGGAGAGAGCTGGCTCTGGCCTTGTCAGATAACTCCCCACTGTGTTCTCCCCATCTGTGAAACAGAGTTTGGTCCAGTCCAGGAGTCAGCAAACGACAGCCTGCAGACCAGGCTAGCCCGATGTCTGTTTTCCTAAGTGACATCTTATTGGAGCACAGTCTTGTCTTTTGCTTTAAGTACATCCGTGGTTGCCTTTTGCTGGTTGCAGCAAGACCCACATGGCCCACAAAGCCTAAAATATCAACTCTCTGGCACTTTACAGAAAGTCTGTAGACCCTTGATATAAAAATAATCATTTTCAAACTTCATTTTAGCTACGCGGCTCTTCAAATAACTTTATGAATAAAACAGATCAATTTACCAAGAAATCAATTCATTTTACTGATTTACAATAAATCAGTTCTCTAGTGCTTATGCCAGGTGCTCTACCAAGTCCTTTTAAATTATCAACTGGTTTTCATTCTTATAAAAACCCTGTGAGATGGGTATTGCTACCATTCCAGTTTTAGAGATGAGAAAATTGAGACAGTTAACAGGGAGGTTACGTGACTTGCCTAAGGTCACACAGCGAATAAGTGGCAAAGGCAAGCAGTCTCAACTCTCATGGCTCCAGAGTTCATGTTCTTACCTGCTGCTCACTGGCCTGATGTGCAGAGGGAGGCCGGATGACTAGATCTCATAGGGAGATGTTCAGCATCTTCCTCTCATCCTTTGGCTTCTCTCCCTGCAGCCTCCAGGACCCTAGGACCAAATCTGATAACCTCTGGAGACTGTCAGGTTAGCAGATTAATAGGATCCTTAACCTTGATCTGCTTTCTCCAGGAAGAATCAATTCTGGTTGTTGGGAGCCCAAGCGGGCCTGTAACTGTGGAGAGCTCTGTTCCCTGGGAATGAGGACTCCTGACAAATGATCGTAATTATGCCCAATAAAAATGAGTGCTCAGAGACCAAGGTCCAACATTTCAGAACCGTAACTGGAAGAAGGCATCTTTCAATTAATCGCAGTGCCCCCAAACAAATATTAAAACGAGTAAATCTGCGTGGAGTCAGTTCTCTGGCCCAGAGTGATTTGCCTCGGAATTGAGCCATAAACTTCTACAAGGGCCGGCTCCCCACTCTGAACGTCACCTGCCCCGCTCCCTCCTACCAATAACCCTAAATCAACCTGGGGGAGTTAAAAGATGGGTGGCAGCTTTTCTCGGAGAGGTGGGAGCTTGAGGCTGCAGAGGGGCCTTTGGGGGTCTTTCGTGTGTGCACAGTAGCTGTCTTGACTGAGCCCACCTTCCTCCTAAGGGACAGTCTTCAGGGAGGAAGTATAGCCTTCTCTGACCTTTGGAGCTGCAGAGGGGGAGGGTGACTCACTTTTATTGCCAGTGGGAAGCTGACCTTGATCTGGGGATAGTTTGAAAGTGATTGGGATCTTGGAGGAAATCTTAGTTTCAGCCCTGGTGTCTATTCAGCGTTCCTCCCCACCGCCCCCTGCCCACTGCCTTGTACAGAAGGGTCTCTCCTGAGGTTTTTGCTGTCCCTCCTTTTCTCCTAGGTTTGTGCCCAGTGGGGCTTGGGACCCCCTAGGGTGTGTAGGGTGGGGTCTTTCTGGGTACTCCCCTGTTGCTCAGGGCCCCTGGCTCTGCCTCCTCCCCCAGCCAGCACCCCATCTCCTCCTGCCCAACACCTCACCCTCCCCAGTGATGAAATTATCTTCCTGGCAACCAGAAATCCCATTGCCTTCTCAGAGATTTTCTGTTTGGAGAAAAGACTTTTTAAAAAGTCTTCCAGTTTCTTTTTGGCTGCTTTCAGGCCACACTTCACTGTCTCTCGGTTTATCCAAATCCGGGTTTTCTTTATCCTCAGAGCCAGCTTTTCATAAGTGCTCCCTCCCGCTAGCCCCTCTCCTTGCCTTCCTGCCTGTTTTAGGCGTGCCTGGACTTGATGGTCTGGTGTCCCACAGGCGAGAAGGTCCCAAAGCAGAAGGGGCTCTTGTGGGAGTGGGTGGGATCCCTGCTTTGCTCAGATGCTTTGTGGGCTGCCTGGAAGGGTAGCAGGGTCCTTGTGGGTCTGGGGTGGGACTGCCAGTGTGTGGGTGGAGGTCCTGCTAGGGTGGGGTTGGTGGGGCACAGATTTTCTCTTCGGAGAAAAGGCTCGGGGCAGCTCTATATGCTGCGGACGACCCCTCCCCAGGCCTTCTCAACAAAGGTCCCCACAGCCTGCCTCTAACTTACCCTGCAGAATATTTGACCTTATTCACTTCACAGTTAACCATCCCTAGGAAGCAGCAGGTAGTTAAGTGAGGCTGTTTCATTTAGAGGATATTTTGAAAACAGAAGCTTGGTTCTCAGGAAAGATACCTTACCAGTGTTTTTAATAATTTGCAAAATGTTACTGAAAATGGGGGGCCTCCATTGCATTAAAATACATTTAAAGTGAAGAATTATCTTCACCTCATCACTTCAGTACTGTGTTGTTTTACATATTGTATCCTTTCCCCCCTTCAATAGCAATTGGTTGATTTGCAGCTCTGCCAAACAATTTTATATACTTAATTAGCTTGGTTTTAAAGTTTATTTCGAGGTCCTATTTATTACAGACCTGTTTTCCACAGACCTCGAGCCCTGCAGCTCTGTTGTATCCCGGCCTTCATGAGCAGCACCTTTTCCAAGGAGAGTACAGTTGGGTCTCTGTCTGCGGCTTCTGTATCCTCGGATTCAACCAGCCTTCAATCCAGCATTCTACAGGATCTGCCGTTGGTTGAGTCCCTGTATTCCCAGGGCTGGCTGTCAGGGTCCTTGAGTATCTGCAGGTTTTGGTTTCCATGGGGGGTCATGGAACGTCTCCCCCCACCCTCCGTGGATATGACTGTATCCACTTTTAGCTGTGCCTCTCTAGGCGAGGGGTTTCCGTTACCCCTTTCTAAAGGAAACAGCTGAGAAGTCACCAAAATCATCCATCTTACCCTTAAATAACACTGGTAGCCGCTCATTTGTGTCATATTATGAATTTGCCAGGTGCTCTCTTGCCTCATAAACACCCTGAGAGATTAGCAGTCTCACAACAGGACTTCGGAGAAGGCAATGGCACTCTACTCCAGTATTCTTGCCTGGAAAATCCCATGGACGGAGGAGCCTCGTGGGCTGCAGTCCATGGGGTCGCAAAGAATCGGACACAACTGAGCGACTTCACTTTCCCTTTTCACTTTCATGCATTGGAGGAGGACATGGCACCCCACTCCGGTGTTCTTGCCTGGAGAATCCCAGAGATGAGGGAGTCTGGTGGGCTGCCGTCTATGGGGTCACACAGAGTCGGTCACGACTGAAGCGACTCAGCAGTAGCAGCAGCAGCAACAGGACATGGCAGCTGACACCAGGACCAGAGGCCCTATCCTCTCGTTCTTAATCTTGTGTTCTTTCCACCACGCTATGGAACCAGCCACAGATACCAGGGAACAGACCGCTATGCTTTAGTTAACCTTCATCTGTAAATGGGGCCATGATAACACTCATTTCTTGGGGCCANAGAGGCAAGTCAAGTGGTCTGGTATTCCTATCTCTTTAAGAATTTTCCAACATTTGTTATGGTCCACACAGTCAAAGGCTTTGGCATAGTCAATAGAGCAGAAGTAGATGTTTTTCTGGAACTCTCTGATGCTTTTTCAATGATCCGGTGGATGTCGGCAATTTGATCTCTGGTTCCTCTGCCTTTTCTAAATCCAGCTTGAACATCTGGAAGCTCACAGTTCATGTACCGTTGAAGCCTTGCTTGGAGAATTTTGAGCATTACCTTGGTAGTGTGTGAATGAGTGCAACTGTGCAGTAGTTTGGATATTCTTTGCCATTGACTTTGTTTGGGATTGGGATGAAAACTGATCTCTTCCAGTCCTGTGGCCACTGCTGTGTTTTCCAGATTTGCTGGCATATTGAGTACAGCACTTTCACAGCATCATCTTTTAGGATTTGAAATAGCTCAACTGGAATTCCATCACCTCCACTAGCATTGTTCATAGTGATGCTTCCTAAGGTCCACTTGACTTCACATTCCAGGATATCTGGCTCTAGGTGAGTGATCGCACCATCATTGTTGTCTGGGTCATGAAGATCTTTTTTTGTATAGTTCTTCTGTGTATTCTTGCCACCTCTTAATATCTTCTAAAACTCCAATACTTTGGCCACCTGATGCGGAGAGCCGACTCATCTGAAAAGACCCTGATGCTGGGTAAGATTGAGGGCAGGAGGAGAAGGGGATGACAGAGGATGAGATGGTTGGATGACATCACCGACACAATGGACATGGGTTTGGGTGGACTCCAGGAGTTGGTGATGGACAGGGAGGCCTGGAGTGCTGTGGTTCATGGGATTGCAAAGAGTCAGACACAACTGAGTGCCTGAACTGAACTGAATATCTTCTATTTCTGTTAGGTCCATAGCATTTCCGTCCTTTATTGTGCTCATCTTTGCATGAAATGTTCCCTTGGTATCTCTAATTTTCTTGTAGAGATTTCTAGTCTTTCCCCTTCTATTGTTTACCTCTATTTCTTTTNAATGAAAACTCACCTTTTCCAGTCCTATGGCCACTGATGAGTTTTCCAAATTTGCTGGCATGTTGAGTGTACCACTTTCACAGCATCATCTTTTAGGATTTGAAATAGCCCCCAAATACCGACTTGTCCTGGAAATTCTGGAGATCGAACCCAGGGCCTCGTACATGCAAAACATACAGTCTAAGTCAAAGGAACCCGCCCATGAGTGTTGGTTAGTAACAGACACCAGAAATAGCCAGGGCTTTATTTATCTCTGTATGTCTCTCTTGCCTCAGAGAGGCCTGGAGGTAGGCTGGCCAGAGCTGGTATGCTGATTCTGTGGGCCTTAAGCCACTTCCGCCTTTTTGTAACACTAGCCTCTGCATTTGGCCCTTTTATTCAAGGTCACCTCATGATCCAACATGGTTGCTGAAGTACCAGCCATCACACAGGGTCATTCTGGAAAGGAGGAGGAGGAACTGGAATCGCTTTTCATTGATCACTCCTGTCTGCAAGAGAGCCTGGGAAATGTAGTTTTTCAGCTGAGTACTTACCCAAGGTTCTGTTAGTGAGGGCGAATGGGGGAATGGTTGTTGATTAAGCAGGTAGCAACCTCTGCCATGGCATGTTGTAACAGTGAGCCAAGGAGGACAAACAGCTCCCTGAGGGCGTGCCTCTGTGTTCTGTACCATCTGTCTGGCACCCAGCACCCTGTGGCACAAAAGGAGATGCTGCTGATGGGGCAGATGAATGAAAGAAGACACAGGGGAAGCTCCATTTCTGATCAGCGGTCAATAATCCCACAGGACCAAGCATCTCAGAGAATAGCAGAACCAGGGACTGGAGGCCTAGCCCCACTTCAAACTTGGACAAGCCTTTACTTTTTCAAGCCTCAGTTTCTCCCTCTTCAGAAAGTGGAATAATCCTACTCCGAAAGGTTAGTGACAAGGATGAAACGAGTCAGTATACTTAACTAAATGGAGGTTTGTGGTGGTGGTCTTTAGCTTATTTAGCTTCTCAGATGCTTCCCCTCCCTCTAGGTAAAGTCTAGAAGATGAAATTACTTTGCTGAGCTGAATTACATATACTCACTTCTCATAGAATCTACCCCACCCACCTAAGCCACAGGAATCATAATATCCCCTTGTGTTTCCAGACATCTTTCTTATGAGGAACTCAAAACTTTGATTATCTCTGGACCATCCAATATTCCAACACATAGGGAGGGGCAAGAATTACTATTTATATCTGGAAAATGGGGAAGTAACCCACCTGGATTCAGAGCTGCAGCNCCACCCACCTAAGCCACAGGAATCATAATATCCCCTTGTGTTTCCAGACATCTTTCTTATGAGGAACTCAAAACTTTGATTATCTCTGGACCATCCAATATTCCAACACATAGGGAGGGGCAAGAATTACTATTTATATCTGGAAAATGGGGAAGTAACCCACCTGGATTCAGAGCTGCAGCTAAAACCCAGAGCTCTTTCTCCTGATATAGTATAATAGTATTTACAAACTTTTCTTCTTTTTTTTTTTTGGCTGCATGGCTTACAGGATCTTAGCTCCCCAACCAGGGATGGACACTGGGCCCTCGGCAATGAAAGCACCAAGTCCTAACCAATGGCTTGGCAGGGAGTTCTCCAGATGTTTTGGCTTAGGTGGTAAAGAATATGCCAGCAATGTGGGAGATCTGAGTTCAATCCCTGGGTTGGGAAGATTCCCCTGGAGAAGGAAATGGCAATCCACTCCAGTATTCTTGCGTGGAGAAGTCCATGGACAGAGATGCCTGGTGGGCTACAGTCCATGGGGTTACAAAGAGTTGGACATGAATGAGCAATTAACTTCTTTTCACTTTGTTTTTAGAGCAACAGATACAGCTCTTCAAAATAATCCTTCACTGGGGACCTAGTACACAAAACAGGAAACAATGGCATTGGCTGCCCCGGCCTACAAGTCACCTCCCTGGAAAGTGCCCCTAACTCTCCCCAAGTCCCCTTGGTGGGCTGTCCTTGGTCCTTCAGCTCCATCCACTTGTGCAGCTGCCCAGTGCTTCATGGGTTTTGAGTGCTCTGGGCAGACACAGGAAATAGCAGCCCAAGCCCTCCCTTTGGTTGGGGAGATGAGTGATTTGGTCAGCACGTGACAGTTCATAGATGTTGTCACACCTCGGCTTGGTTCCAGCCTGGGATGGAGACCCTCATGGTCCGGCCCCATCTCCCAACCCAGGCCAGAGTCATCGCCCATTCTCCCAATGCTTTACCCTAAAGAGGTCCTCAAGTAGTTCTTTCATGCTTGAAAGAATTATAAATTGTGTGGTATAATCATATACCCCCAATATAAGTAATTACAACTTATTATCCATTTTTCCTTTCATATTTTTGAATGCTTTCTTATTGTGTTCTTGCCAGGCTACCTAACTTTTTAGTGAATCTACCCTTGTATGTTCATCCTGCCTTTTGGGGGGTTCACATTCATTATCTAATAGAAATTTAATTTAAAAATTTTGTTTGAAGAAATAATACGCAGTTAAAAAATAAAGTCAAAATAAAAAGGTATGCTTTGGCAACAATCGCAACATCCATCAATCAATCTGCGGATAAACAAGATGCAATATGTCCATACGATAGAATATTATTTAGCCATAAAAAGGGAAAGAAGCACTGGTATATGCTACAATTTGGATGAACCTTGAGGACTTGCTAAGTGAAAGAAGCCAAACTCAAAAGTCACGTATTATATGAGTCCATTTATATGAAGCGTCCAGAATAGGTCAATCCATGGTGACGGAATGAAGGTTGGTGTTTGGCAAGGGTGGGGAGGTTGGGGGAATAAAGAGTAATTGCTTAATGGGCACAGGGTTTTCTTCTGGTGCAATGGAAATGCTTTGGAAGTAAGTAGAGATGGCAGTTACACAGCGGTGTGAACGTAATAAATGCCCCTGAATTGTACAGTTTAAAATGACTGAGATGGTTAATTTCATGCCGTGTGAATTTCATCTTAAGAATTGAAAGAAAAAAAAGATAACCTGTGAGATATGGAGATACTGTTTTCACATCGTCCCCATCCATTTGCCCTTCCTTCTTGCCTTCTTTTCCCTCCCTGGAGGTAACAATTTTTGAAGAAAATTGTTGTTATTAAAAATTCCAAAAGATCGTGAATTACTGTATCCACCACCCAGCCTCCTCAGTTCTCATCTCGTGGCCTTGCTTGATTCTTTTCTGCTGTTCATTCATCTGTCTCTGGATTATTTGAAGCAAATCCCAGATACTATTTTATTTTACTCACAAATAATCAATATATATCATATATATCAGTAAATTAAAAAAACATAACCGTAATATGTACCACTTTCAATAGTATTTTGTTATTCCTTTTGTTTTTCCATGCACTCCAAAAAGTACACTCTTTTCCCCCCTTTCTTACATCAGAGGCACCATCCTGGAATTCTGTTCCGTACCTGTTTCCTTTCACCTTACGGCAAACACTGTATAGATCTTTCCTGTGAATCCGTGCACAGGGATCTTCCTTGTTTTTTTCTGTCATAGGACTGTATACTAGTTTATTCACCCAACACCCTGCTTCTAGTGATTCTTAGTCCTTTCCTTCAGATAGCCTGAGCAGGACCCTGCAGATTAAGCGGTCAAAGGCAAATCATGTTTGGCTCCCTGTCCTGAGAAGCCTGGAGTAGGCAGATTCTTCAGAGAAACAGAACGGTTAGGGAGAGTGAGGGAGAGAGAATTCTCCTGGGACTAGCTTGAGCTTCCCTCCACCGTGGTGGTCTCAGTGGACGGGGCCTTGTTTCATGGTGGCTGCTTTCCCTCAGAACACAGATGTGAAGGCCTCCAGGTCTTCAGTCTTGGGCCTGGAAAGAGCATAATGTTCCTGATGCTGCTTTGCCGAACATCCAGTAGCACGCTGTGAAGTGTGGACACGTCCACCCCTACAGGGAACGTAGTGGAATCTCTGGATGCTCAGGAAATATTAGCCGTTTCATTAGCGCAGTGGACTGTCTTGAGATCTGGCTCTTGGGATAACTTCCTGTGTCACTTAGCCCAAGACCTACGCCTTCTCTGGATCTCTAAATGGAGCTGATAGAAATTATGCTGCCAGGTCCAGGTCCAGATGAGATAAGACAATAACAGCTGTGAACGGTGTTGGCAGCTGGGTGTGGCAGGGTTTTGGGGACCTCCCTTCCTGGAGTTCCCACCGCCAGAAATGGGTCCTGCCTCTGCTGCAGGGGGCAGAATCTAGGGGTGAAGGAGGTAGGTCCTGGTGCCTCCTCCTGAGACGTCCAAGCAGGCCACTGGGCAGGTGGGCGGGTAGGATTTGAGTCTATGAGGGACAAGGGGCAAGCTTGCTGCTTTTGTTGAGATCCATCAGCGGCGTCATGCCTTTTACATCTTTTCTCGTGGACCCTCATTGCGTTTCTGTAAGGCAGTGACTCTCTTGCCCCTTGGAGAGTTGTCCCCATGGTGACGGAGCGGAGGGACAGCCAGAATTCCGGCTTAGGCCCTCGGGGCTCCAAACCCCATGCCCTTTGCCCACAAAGCTGGCTGGGAAGAGAGACGCTTGGCAGAATACCAGAATTTTCCTTACTGTGAACACTGTTGCCTCTAATTAAATTAATTTTCACTTTTCTTTTGCCTTGGAGGGGGTCGATGATGCAGCAGGGCCACAGCACTGCTCCACGAGCAGAGGTGTGAATGCTGATGTGAGTTTACTGCATTTACTTTCCCTCCCCGAGCCCCGTGGAGAAGCCCCGCCTCACCCACAACGGGGCAGGCATGGCTGATGGAGGCCCAGCCTCTTGGTCGGGCTCTCCTCCCCTGGAATGTCGGGACTGTTAGAAATGCTCCCTGCCTGGCATGTGTTTCTAGAAACACTGCCCTGAGCACGGGTCTGTGCTGGGTGGTGGCCCCAGCCCCAAGCCCTGGTTAATCCGGGGTGAATAAAGCACCCACTTATGTAGTCTCCTCTCTCCAAGGTAAACTGTGGAAGTCAGGGCTTTTGCCTGGATTACGGCCTTAGCAAATGAGCGTGCTTTTCCAATCCCAGTCTTGCTTTTTCACCAGAAGGGACCAACAACAAACATTTATGGAGGGCCCAGGGTGTGTGCCAGGCGGGTCCGCGCTGGACAAATGTGTGTGTGGTGGAACTGAGCCTCAGACAGGACTCACTGGTGAATAATTCCAGCCTGTGGACTGTCCCTCCCTGACCTCGGAGAGCAGGGCCAGCACACAGGGTACCCAGGTGTTGCCCGCCTGCCCTGGCACCAGAGGGTGCTAAGGAGTGGGCCTGCTTTCTGGGAGCTGTGGGCATGCGGTCACTCGCTCCAAGGCTGCTCCAGGGCAGTGCTGACCTTTGGAAGGGCAAACAAGTGGCCTCTGGGGCTTTGTCAGGCCACCCGCCAGCCCAGTAAAGACTCACTTCATACAGCATGGTGTTTACCCCTTCTCCTTGGGCCTGACCATCTCTACTGGGAAACCAAAAAGGTATAACATCTTACAGTACCTGGGTTGGTGTCAGGCCTGCTGGTACCTTACGGCCCGCCCTTTCCTGGGACCGGCCTCTCGGTTCATCTGCGGACCTTTGCCCGTTCCCCCGTGTCACTCTGGCATCCTCCCCTGGGGCCCACTCCTCACCCCTCTCGCTTTCTGAGTTCTCTCTCCATGCACTTCTGTCCTTCAGCCAACACAAAACCAGAACAAGGAGGCGAAAAGCCCCCTCAAACGGAGGCTCTGCTTGTTTCCAGATTCACACGCCAGCGGAGGCATAACCGTTTAATCGCTGACACCGTCTCCAGTAAGACCACATAAACCTAGTCCTGTGGAGGCCTCAAGTACAGGATTTGATGCAAACAAAGGAAACGGGACATAGGTAGGATTTGGGCTGCTCAGACGCACTTTTTACATACTTCTGCTTAGACTCTGATTCTCTGTTCTTTGTAAGCTTTGGTGCTGGGGGATTTCAGGGCTTGTCTTGTATGTGGTTTTGGTTTCTGCCTTCCTCCATCCTGGAGCTAAATAGTCTTAACAGGTTGAAATTGCTGATTATCCTTAAAACCTTGAGAGCCGCTGGGGTGGCCCGAGTGATGGGAACAGTTCGTGTTGTGTGGAGCCCCAGGGAGAGCGATTTGAGCGGAAGTGGCCAAGAGGAGTCGGAGTTCTGTGTGGGGAGGGGGTGTGACCCGAGCTGGCAGTCCTCGGTGGGTGATCAGAGCCACGGCCTCGGTTCCCCGAAGAGGAGAGTCAGCTGCCCCGCGCCCCCGTGGCCTGGGGACTCCAAGGCCTCTCGGGAGCTCGAGGTTAGAGCGGTGAGGAGAAAACTACAAGAAACTGTGCTTTCAGGAAGACGCTGCTTCATGTGTCCCTGCCTGGGGACCAGAGGGCGGGGCCAGGGCTCAGGCTTTGAGGCGGATGGTATCCAAAGCCACCCCGGAGGAAAACGGTCTTTTGCTGGTGGTGGTGTTCACCTGCTGAGTCATGTCCGACATTTCAGTCTTTTGGAGACCTCGTCTTTCACCCTCAGAGATGTTTATCCAGACCGTGGAGGATCCTTCTGTCCGTCTCACTTCTCCCAACCTGAACTTCCTTCTGGTCTTCCTTCATCTTCAGCTGGGACACCTGGTTTTCTTCCCATTTCTGTGTGGTCCTCGTCTTCAGCTGGGACACCCAGTTGTCGTGCCTCAGCTACTTCATGGCCCTCATTTCCAGTCCTTTCCCTTCTATTTTTTTTTTAAATAAAAGCTTTCTTGAGATTTAATTCATATACCATAAAATTCACCCGTTTATTTATTTTTGTCTGCACCGTGCAGCAGGCGGGATCTTAGTTCCCTGACCAGGGATCGAACCCAGGGCCCCTGCAGTGGGAGCACGGAGTCCTAACCCCTGGACTGCCAGAAAGTTCCCCAGATTCACCCTTTTAAAGTTGGTGACTTTGAATATATTCATGGTGCTGTGCAGCCTTCTCTTACTATTTAGAGACGTCATTTTCTAGAATCTTGTCACCCAGAACATTTCTATCACTTCCTGTGCCCATTTGCAGTCACTCCCGATTCTCCCCAACTCCCTCAGCCCCAGGCAACCTCTAATCAACGTCGTTTCTCTATAGATTTGCTTGTTCTGCACAATTTCCTGTAAATGCTGTGACTTTGCCATGCTATTATACGTTCCCGCTTCAGCATCGTGCTGCCCCCCGCCCCATTTATTATTATAAATTTCCCATTTCACAGTGAGAGAAGGTGAGACGGCAGTACTCCATTTCTATAAATTCTGCAGCTATTTCTTTTTATTAAAAAAAAAAAGATCTTTTGGAAAAGTCCTGAGAGCTACCACAATGCAGACTGAATTATGTAACTCACTAGCCCTGTGTCCAAAATTACACTTTGCTTCTTGTATTTGCAGAAATAATTCTTGCCACTCCTTTAGGTTTGGGGGCTTTAGTTTGGCCCTGCCTTGCTCCTCTCCACATTCCGGGAGCTTTTCTTCTTAATTTCTGTGCCTTCCTGCTGCCTGAGCCGGGCTGGGCCTGGAGGCTCCCCTCCTCACTGGATTCCTGCAGACTTTCTTTCTGGCATTTCACTCACCACTGGCACTTCCTCCGAGGGAAGCCAACCAGGAATAAAGAGCAGCCGGCGAGGGGCGGGAGGGCTTTCTCTGCTGGCAAAAAATGGAGCGAAGCAAGTGCCTGGGAGAATGGGGTTCCCATCCAGTTTGCTCCCTAGGGTCAGACTGCCAGCGACTCTTCACCTCATTTCTTTCCTTCTATTGCTCGTGTGGGACTGGGAAGCTCAAGGGTGTGTCCATCCTGCAAGTGTTTACTGAGCTCTAAGTGAGGACTTGGTTCCCAACAAGGTGTTATTACCTGTCACCGGAAGGAAAGATGGCAGGCGGGAAGGAGTTAAGGCTTCATTCAGGGAGAGAGAGGTATGATTAAGTGACAAAGGGTGTGCTTGGGAGATAAATGCTGGCAAGCTGGAGGTCATTGTGGGCCAGAGCAGGGGAGGCCTTGTGTCTGAGATGGGTGCAGTGGCCCGCAGGATCAGGGCAGGTTAGACTTGGGTGGAGAGGGTCCCATCCCGGAGGCTCTTCTGCTCGTGGGGATGTCCCGTGTGACTTGGCGTCTCGAGGCCAGGAGGAGAGAGGCCTCAGAGTGAAGCTTCCCTGGAAACAGGAGCTGGGGCCTGCACCCTCTGCCCAGCGTTGAGCTGTGATAAGACCAACTGTAGCTCCTGGAGCTGTTTGGGGTTGAGTCCTGGGACCTGGATTATAGGCTCAGGGAGGACAGGAAGGGCCATCAGGAGCTGGCCATGGTTGTCCAGGCGCCTGGCACAGAGGACACGATGGCGCTGCGATGGATGGTGTAAAGACATCAGTAGGGATAGAGAGGAAGGGATGAGACTTGAAGGACTTTGGCAGAAGACTCCTCAGGGCCTTATAGCGTTGGATGAAGGAGTCGCCTGGGTGTGGTGTCGACTCTGCATGGTCCTCTGGGTGCCTCCAGCAGGCAGGGCCTCCCTGCTATGCCTCCTGGGTCGGAGTCCCCTCTGTGCCCTGAGTGGGTTTCAGAGGCTTACTGGGCCAGGTCCCCCTGCTGGCTGTGTGCTGTGTGTGTGCCTCTTGGTACAGGGATGGTCTGTTTACCGTGTGTGTGTGTGTGTGTGTGTGTGTGTGTGTTAGTTGCTTAGTCGTGCCCACTCTGCGACTTCATTGACTGTAGCCCGCCAGGCTCCTCTATCCATGGGCTTTTCCAGGCAAGAGTACTGGAGTGGGTTGCCATTTCCTTCTGTTTACCTTGTGACCTCCCAACTAGCAGGTTGTCAAACAGAAGCTGTCGTAGTGATGGGGGTAGGGGTGGGGGTAAGGAGGACCCATATTAGTGGAAGCAATAATATCATCATTTGGAGTATTAGTACTAATAGAGGTAATATCAGCATTTGAGTAGATGCTAGAAAGAAAGAAAATGAAGTCGCTCAGTCGTGTCCGACTCTCTGCGACCCCATGGACTGTAGCCTACTGGGCTCCTCTGTCCGTGGGATTCTCCAGGCAAGAATACTGGCGTGGGTTGCTGTTTCCTTCTCCAGGGAATCTTCCCGACCCAGGGATTGGAACTCGGGTCTCCCGCATTGCAGGCAGATGCTTTACCCCCTGAGCCACCAGGGAAGCCCTGAGTAGATGCTATATACAAAGCATTTTGCTAATTCTAGGTGATTTAGTCCTTACTACAACCCCATGGACTGACCCCATTCTATAGGTAAGGAGACTCAAGCATGAAGAATTAAGTGACAGCCTGGACTCAGCTCCCAGTCTCGTGGCTTCAGACCCCATGCTCTCGGTCACTCGGCTCCACACTCTCCCAGAAGAGCAGCTTCTGTCACCGTCTGCTGAGTCCCATCGATGGTGATTGTGCCAATACAGAGCTGGTTGAATGCATGTCAGCACCTCCGGACCTGCGCTTCACCCCCTGTCCAGCCATGCCTGTGATGGAGGGTAGGAGAGGAGAGAGGAAAGTGCTGGAGAGGAAATGCCCACCTTTGGGGAGGCTGGGCAGCAAGACTGGGTGGAGCACAGCCCCAACCATACCCACCGTGTGACCCCCATCCCACCCGGCCATAGAGAGAGTCTCTCTGAGATAGCTGGTGGGGCCAGCCGTGCTCAGAGCACTAGCCAGATAGGTTCTTGGGCGAGGAAGGACAGAGAGGTGGATCAGGGCAGAGAATTGATGTCCAGCCAGTACTCTGCAGAATTAGATGCTGCAGAAAAATTTAACAAATGCTCTGTTTCCTTAATTTTCTGAGTATCCAGTATTTAGACATCATAGGGATGAGAGTGCTAGCAATTCAAGAGAGCTTTGAGTTCCGGTTGCATTGTTCCTAGATTTGTAGATGGGCAGGGCAGGGAGCTGAACTATTTTTAGAGGATGTTGCATTAGTTTTGTAATTAACAGACAGCATGCCTGCTGCTACGCACTCACCTTACTGAACACTTTATTGTAATCAGTGTTTTAATCATCTTCAAACAAGATCCTAAGGTCTGTGAGGGTCTGGAGCACTCCTGTCTCATTTGCTGTCCCATCCCCCATGCCGGGCACATGGAGGGAAGATTAATTTGCCTATAGGGGTTGCAGAAGGTGCGGACGACTGGGTAGCTCACGGGTGTAAAGTTTGGTAAGTGGTGGCAGCAGCTTGACCGAAGCATGAAAGGCAGAGGCAAGGAATGTCTGGGGACATTGGAACAAAGTTGAGGACTGCTGGAGTTGGAAAAGGCAAGATAGGTCTTGAATATCAAGTCACTTACATCTTTAGGGAATTAGGGCTGAAAACACATGTCAAAAGAACATGCATAAACTGACAGTGGTCTTTCTGCAGACACTTCTAGCTTAATGCAGCTCCTTTGTCAGAATTAGGAGAACACATTCCTTAGCTTCCTGGAGGAGGGCATGGCAACCCACCCTGGTATTCTTGCCTGGAGAATCCCATGGACAGAGGAACCTGGCGGGCTACAGTCCATGGGGTTGCAAAGAGCCAGACATAACTAAAGCGACTTAGCATATCCCTTATCTTGGTGGAAGGATTTTGATGTAAACAACCCCTCCCCCCACCAGGCAGCTACAGCCTTGCTTCCAGGCACATAGTTTGACAAATGGGATGTGAGCTGACTCCCAGCTCTCACTTATTCTCTTGAATAAATGTCTTTGAGCAAGACACAAATTGCACAACTGTATGCTGCTGCTGCTGCTGCTAAGTCGCTTCAGTCGTGTCTGACCCCATAGACAGCCTCCCACCAGGGTCCTCTGTCCCTAGGGTCACCCTTTTGAGATTTGAACTCTGGGTTTAGGCTCTTGATTTAGAGGGCGTAGGATGGGAAGCCTTTCTGTGTCAGTCCTATTTATTTACACCTTTCTCTTAGCCCTATGTTGCTGTTCTTCCCACAAAGGAGGCATTGTTACCACTGGAGGTCAGAACCTTTATAAGCACATTGCCTACAGTTCCTAAATATTGGTCCCAGACCTCGAAGAACATTACTCTCACCCAAGGAGCTTATCAAAATGCAGATTCCTGTTCCCCTAGACAACACTGTGTGTAATTCAGGAGGCAAGACAGAACCCAAGAATCTGCATTAATTAATTTATTTTTATGGAACTAGTTCACTTTCACGCATTGGAGAAGGAAATGGCAACCCACTCCAGCATTCTTGCCTGGAGAATCCCAGGGATGGGGGAGCCTGGTGGGCAGCCGTCTATGGGGTCACAGAGTCGGACATGACTGAAACGACTTAGCAGCAGCAGCAGCAGCCTATTTCTTCAGTTTATAGATGAGGAAACACCTAGAAAGGGATGCTGACTGGTTCAGGAACATCTGGAGTAGGGTGGAGACCTGACCCCACCCTGCTGATTTTCAGGGCAGGCTAACCTCCTTGCACCTACGCACTCACCCCACCCTCCTCCCACCAGCTTATCATTCTCAATATAATAAGGATAAGTAGGTGAAAGTATGAATAACCTTGAAGTGTGGGTATAAAATGCTGAAGAAATAAGTAACAAGAATTTACCCGTTATTTTCATACAGCCTGAGTCATCTAATTAATGAGAAGTGAAATCTTGACATTCTAAACAGTATTAAGAGTTCTAGAATAAGGTCACTGTTTTGCTTCCTCCCCGAGCAGTAAGGGCCCTATAACGGAGAATCTTGGCTATGTCAGAAAGCGTTATTGGTGCATACATCAGCTGGTGTGCGTAGGCAAAACGAAACAAGTGGGGTCACATCAAAGTAAAAAGCTTCCGTATGGCAAAGGAGGCAATCAAGGTGAAAGAGCAACTTACCAAGTGGGAGAAAATCTTTACAAATTATATATCAAAGGGTGACATCCAAAAATATTAAGACTACATACAACAAAATATCAAAAAACCAAACAATCCAAACAAAAAATATGCCGAAGACTTGAGTAGGCATATTTCCAAAGGAAGACACACAGATGGCTTACGGGCACATGAAAAGATGCTCAGCACCACCAGTCATCAGAGAAATGCAAGTCACAACCACGATGAGGTTTTTGCCCCACAGCTGTCAGGATGTGCTGCGCTGTGCTCAGTTGCTCTTAGTCAGCTCTTTGTCACCCCATGGACTAGCCTGCCAGGCTCCTCTATCCGTGGGGAGTCTCCAGGCAAGAATACTGGAGTGGGTTGCCATGCCCTCCTCCAGGGGATCTTCCCAACCTAGGTATCGAACCCGGTCTACCCACCATCGCAGGCGGATTCTTGACTGTCTGAGCCACCAGGGCAGCTCAGAATTGCTGTCATCAAAAAGTCTACAAATAGGGGACGTCTCTGTTGGTCCAGGGGCTAAGACTCTGCACTCGCAATGCAGGGCTCCTGGGTTTGATCTCTGGTCAGGGAACCAGATCCCACATACCCGGCCCTTTCCCAGCTCCTGCGTCTCTCATAGTCTCCAAGGTGTAGAAACTGGCTGTGTACCATTTGGTTTGCAAATCACACTTCCTGTAGCCATCAGTGTTTTTTCTCCCTCTCTCTTAATAGTAACAGTACTCTACTGAAGTGTAATTTATACAGAGGATAATGCATGAATCTTAAGTGCGTAGCCTGAGGGATCTTGACAGATGTTTATATTTGCGTAATCATTGCCAAGATCAAAATAAAGATCATTTCCATCACCCTGGAAGATCATCAGTGGTTCTGAAAGCACGTTAGCAGGGCTAGTGAGGACAGAAGGCCCCTGTTCAGGGCACAGTGACCACCTCTCCCATTTGGTCCCCGTGAATCTTGTATCTCTGCAGTTTCCCTTGAAGGGCTGAAGCCTGTGTAGGTGATAGGGCTCAGGGAGCAGCTGGAGTGCGTTGTTGTCATTTGCCAAATTTCTCAAGCCCAAAACGCCTTCCCGTATCAGGGCCGGATCAAGATGCAGGATCAAAGTGGTACATCTATCTGGAGTGTAACAGCACTAGAGTATTGTACGAAAAAAAATCTGTCTCGTTGAAATAAAGAAAGGCATCGAGAGCAGAACAAAAATCATTTGGATGCTGAAGATAAAAAATTACCTTTAAAGAAAGCTTACATTTGGCCTGCACGCCTCTCAACCCCACCTGGGACCCGCAGGGTAATGCTCCCAACCAGTGCCAGCCTTGGGAGTGTTTGTGGAGTGCCAGTGTGTGGCATGGTGGGAGCCCCGCAGGGGGCCCCATGGCTTTCTTTGAAGTTGGGGTGGGGCCTGGGCACCCAGCCTGAACACCCACACCACCCATGCCCCCGGGGATGACCTGCTGGGCAAGATGCCAGCACAGGCTCCCATCAGACTTGGTGGATGGCGCATCCTCAAAGGCTCACTGTGAAGAGTCGTCATACTCTTAGGACACAAAGCTGTGGACGGGGACCTGTGGGATTCTCATTCCATCCACGATATTCCGTCTAAAGAGATGCAGTCTGCTCCAGCCTTGAGAGGCTCCCTGGGACTTTGCTAAGGGACGCTGACCTTCGTTCCCGCTTCCCGGGGGCAGAGTCGGCTCGGAGCAGATGATGTGGCCACTAAGAAGTCCTCCTGCTCAGGGATGCTCTCTTTCTGTTTCACACTCCCATTCCTTCATGCTGTCTTTTCCTGTTTCAACTGCATGACTCTTTATAGCAGAGCTAGAAAAGACAAGAGCACAGGGTGGGAGGTGGGAGGGCGGTTCAAGAAGGAGGGGACATGTATCTACCTATGGCTGATTCGTGTTGATGCATGGCAGAAATCAACACAATATTGTAAAGCCATTGTCCCTCAATTAAAAATAACTAAGTTAAAAAAAAAAAAAAAAGCAGTAACAACCTGTAGATGTTTCTCCCTTGGGTGAACTCTCATTTGTGAGTGTTGTGAGTTGGTACCCCTGCTGACTCCCAAGTGCTGAGGGCTTGAAGGAAGGTGCCTGACCTGTGGGCCTGGCGCAGCTGTACCACTGGTACAGTCCACACAGCCTCCACCACTTTGTGTGGCCAGTCTGAGTGTTAGACAACTGAATTGAGAAGGTTAGTTTTGAAAATTACATTGAAAACTCCAGCAAACTATTGGCTTGTACTCTTTTCACTGTAAATGAAATTCCCAAACTTCAGACAGGGGCATTGCAGTGTGTTGAATGGAGTTTGAATTAGGTCATTAGCCTTGGTTTGGTTTGTGTTGCAGCAACAGACATGGGCTCTAGTCCTGGCTTAGTTACTAATTAATGATGTGATTTGTGACATGGGGCAAGCCAGCTGACTTGATGGGCCTCACTTTTCTCACCAGGAAAATGAGAGTCTCTGACTAGATAAACTTCTAGGTCATTCTCAGCTCTAAATATCTATGAGTCCAGTTCTAATCATATTTTTCTCTTTTTTTAAACAAAAGATTATGACATATTTAAGACAGTTTTACTTTATTTTTTCTTTAGCCTCTGGGTTATATGAAAGCAAAAATATTTGAAAGTCCTGTGCATGTGTTTTTCTATCTCCTCCAATTTCTACCTGATTTAGTTGTGCTCTGACTGTGCAAAAAGAGAAATACTTCGACATAACCTATCCCCCTTCTGCGTTTTGCAGAAGGGCGTCTTCGGGGTCTGTGGCATTGCTGATGAGAGCGTGTGCGCATTTGGCCGTGGAAAGCTGTGGTTTGGTCCGTGTCCTGGGTCATTGCATTCCTTCCTTCTTTGCTTCCTCAGTTACCAGGTGTGTGTTTCTTTGGTGAGACCTGGACATAGACGTGGCCCCGCGGCCCTCAGTGCCTTTGGGGAGCAGTGCCAGGAGCCTGAACTTGCTGGGACCCCCCGTGTCCAGTCTGCGTTTGCTCTGTTTTTCACTTGGTCTCCCATCGAGGACACCCTGCACACCCAACTCCCTCCCCCTGCCTTTGCCTCTGTGCCCCCTGCCTTTCTTGTCCCCCAGACCTCCCCACAGGGACCTGTCTCTGGCCAGTGAGATGGGGGCTTCGCGGGGCCCTGTCCAAGCCCCTTCTCCTCTTGCCCTCCTCCTGGGCCCTCCTGCCCCTGGGGTGGCCCTGGCTGTTGCCCCTGTGCCCTGGACCATCATATCTGTTCTCCACACCAGGCCTGCCTTCTGATCCCAGTCCAGTGCGCGCTCAACTGTTTCCAGGACACTTTGGTCTCAGGCCTCCCAAATCCAGCTCCTGGTCCTTGTCTGCACCCTCTGCTGCGATTCCCTTTCCTGTCCCCCAAGCCCACAACCCGGGACATACGTTCTGACACTGACACACACACACACACACACACACACACACACTCACTCTCACACACACTCACACTCACACTCACTGACCTGACCTACTGCTGCCTGTGCAGCCCTCACTGCATCTTGTCTTTGTTCCTCCTCCTTCTCCCTGAGTCTTGCCGATTCTAGCCTCCTGCAGGGCCCTCTCCACGGCTCCCCTTCTGGTCTCTCCCCCTCCTGATCCTGCATTAGTACTCTGATGCAAATGTGAGACAAGGAAAACCTCTGTCCTGTAATGACTCCCTCTAGAATCTTTGCTCTCTCTCCTGTAACACCGCCTTGTACAGGGAGGATGCAAGCTTGCAAAGATGAACTTGACCTATCCTTTATCAAGGTAGGCCGCTCCCCTCTGACTGTTTCTGCATGGTCAGCCCAGCGTGGGCAGTGGGAGACCACCCTCTGCTTTTCCCCATCCTCCCCTGCGTCTATCCTCCGCCCTCCCCACCATCACCTCCTCCATCCTCCTGAGACTCAGTGGATCAGGGAACCTGGAGGTCAGAGCTGGAAGGGACTGCTGCCCCAGCTTTTTACATTTTACAGAAAAGAAACCAAGGCCCAGAGAAGGGGCATGTTCAGGTCACACAGCTGGGAGTTTGCAGTGGATCCTGGGGTGTGTGTATTCCCTTCCTGCTGGAACATCACCATCACCTGGGCAGCTGAGAACAACAGGTGTTTATTCTCCTGCAGCTCTGGAGGCTGGAAGTCTGAAGTCAGGGTGCCAGCCAGGCCGAGCTTCCTCTAGAGTCCCTGAGGGAGGATCCCTTCTGGGCTCTCCCAGCTTCTGGGGGGTGACTGGCAGTCCTTGGGGTCCCTTGGGTTGCAGCTGCAGTCTCCATCTCTGTCTTCACACGGCCTTCTCCCTGTGTGTGTGTCTGTGTTTGACTCTTGTCCTGTGTTTTTACAAGGACAAGAGCCATTGGCTTTAGGGCCCATCCTACGCCAGGATG
This sequence comes from Neotragus moschatus, assembly GCA_006410615.1. Taxonomy (NCBI): domain Eukaryota; kingdom Metazoa; phylum Chordata; class Mammalia; order Artiodactyla; family Bovidae; genus Neotragus; species Neotragus moschatus. Next base: position 647,602 of record SJYA01002924.1, read on the forward strand.
GCCTCACATTTGATTGCATCTACAAAAACTCTACATCCAAATAAGCTCACAGTGACAATTGAGTGGGGAGATGCTAACACTTCTTTTTGGCAAAGGACCTTTCACCCTATAGCAGTGTGGCAAGCGTCACCCAATCTCTGGTGCTGGAGAGGGGCTATGAGGTGGGGTTCACTCTGGGTCATTCTGGGGTAGGACTCCTCCTGGTATTTTAGGTTGAAAACTCTGAATACTCAGCACTCTACTTGTTAGACCTGTCCTTCTAGTAAACAGTTTGTTAGTAGTGAGTTTGTCTTTGTGTGTGTGTGAGAGAGAGGGAAGAAGTGAGAGGGGTGAAGGACTAAAGTTCTTTCCCGCCTTCTTTTTAAGATGTGACCATATATTTTCAGCCCAGGGGAGGGGAGAGACACCTGACAGAGGCATCAGCTTTATTTTGTAGCTTTCGTCTTTGTTCGGCTCTGGGAAGTCAGCCGGAATATCCTCGGAGGGTAGAGAGCTTTCTGTCCCTCTCTGTTGCTGAAACCAGCGGGCTGCTTCCCGTGTTCCTTTGCAGGCTGGGGCCTTGTGCTGCCGGCTTTTGATAGCTCTGGAGGTTCATTGTTGCTCTGGCGCTCTGACCTCTGTCTGGCCCTCGTTCGGGTGCAGACTTTGTGAGTCAGCATTTCGGCCGGCTGGAGGGAGGCGGGTGGCGTGACGCTCTGGAGCTGCAGAGGTTGGGCCCTCGGCCTGCAGGTGGGGAAAAGCCTGGGCCGGGACTCCATATTTANATTCCAGCTTGTGCTTCCTCCAGCCCAGCGTTTCTCATGATGTACTCTGCATAGACGTTAAATAAGCAGCGTGACAATATACAGAGGAAATATATGGTTGCACTGCATGGCTTATGGGATCTTAGTTCCCTGACCAGGGATTGAACCCAGGCCGTCAGCAGTGGAGACAGTGATGTGGCCCTGGCCCTGGAGGAGGTCAGGGCCTCTTGAGGAATAATTGACATAGAACATTATGTTATTAAGAGTTTCAAGTGTACAGCATAATGATTCAGTAATTGTATATATTGTGAAGTGGTCACCCAGACAAGTTATTATTGCTATTTTAAAAAATTTTAGTTACTTATTTGGCCGCACCGGGTCTCAGTTGCAGCACGCAGGATCTTCTTAGCCAGGGCATGCTATTTCTGTGTATAGTATGTGGAATCTAATTCCCTGGCCAGGGACTGAAGCCGGGCCCCCTGCATTGGAAGCACAGAGTCCTAGTGACTAGACCACCAGGGAACAAATAATTGTTTGTTAAGAATATTTGTTATTATTCAGCAGGCAAATTATTAAGCGCCATTGTTTATGGAGCTTCTGATGCCTGTTTGAAATAAGCACACCAAGTATGCGCATCATGTATTGATGGCCTACTGTTTGACTGGAACTGCAATCATTTTACGTATTTTTACATAACCTCAACTGACCTGTCAAGGTTTATCCCTTGGGGAGACTGAGTCACCGAGGATTCAGGACCTCTGTGGGGGTCGTGCAGTGTGTCTGTCTACCCGGTCGCCCTGGGCTGACTCCCGAGCGTCCCTTTGTACTTGTGTCTTTGTGGCTCCTGCATGGGAATTCCAACCATGCCCCATCTTCTGCTTGCCACCCCGGGGATCCTCAGAGAGAGGCCATGTCTCACCTGGTACCCGGGGTCTAGCAGGGCACCTGGCATGTGCTGAGGAAGTGGCAGGTGTGTGTGGGCTTTGAGTCAAGGGCAGAGCCAGGATAAAGGGCAGGGGGTGAGCGGAAGGGCTATTTCTTTGGAGCTCTGACAGCTCAGCGTCCCCAGCTGTGTTCCTGGCTTGCACTACAAATAGACTGGAATGTTGGTTGCTTTCTTCTCCGTTGACAGTGCTGGATGCTGGACAAATTCTTACCTTTTGCACCATAATTCTTACCTTTTTTCCCCAGTCTTCCAGCCCTGAGTGGCCTCCTGTTACATCAGTCCCAGTGCAGCTCGCCTCTCATTAATTCCATCTTGCACTGGTGTCCCTGGTGAGACCGTGACCCTTGCTGAAATCTGAGCTGTGCTCTCCTTGCTTGCCGCCATGCAGACTGGCTGTTAACACAGGCCACTGTCCTCATCTGTGTCGGGCAGGCCTGGTTCTGGTTCGGTTTTCAGGCTTTTGTCTTCTACTCGTGGAAGTGTATCTGAGTTCCGTTTAACTGGATCTGTCCTCACCTTGAAGACTTTAGGCTCTTTCTTTTATCCAGCTATAGGAAAAGGAAAAGAACTGTTTTGTTGAAGCAAAGAGGACTTGACCGTGTTAATCTGTGTTCATGTCAAGGGGCCACAAAAGAAAAATTTGTTTTTCCCCATCTTGATCCAGCGTCCTATAAAGAGAGATATACTGCCAGGATGCAAGCAGCGTGTTTAGACACTGAGAATCAATGTAGCAGTTTTCTGAACTCCCAATATTCTATCTGCATGCAACAGACACAGGGATTTCTAGCATCAGGCTCGGCAAGGGTGTTTCCAGACTCTTTGTAGGCAATCTGATGGGGAGGCTGTCTCCCCTGGGCCCCCACCCACAGGGAGAGTGTGTAACTCAAAGAAAACACCTGGCCAGCCTCATTCATAAACATGGCACAATATTGTTGGATGGCAGCCTGGGGATCCCCCATGNGGCTCGGCAAGGGTGTTTCCAGACTCTTTGTAGGCAATCTGATGGGGAGGCTGTCTCCCCTGGGCCCCCACCCACAGGGAGAGTGTGTAACTCAAAGAAAACACCTGGCCAGCCTCATTCATAAACATGGCACAATATTGTTGGATGGCAGCCTGGGGATCCCCCATGGGGAGTGGAAATGCAGTCTCCTGACAGCTATAAACTAATGGTCCATCTTTGCCTATATACATGTTTAAGGTGGTCCCTTAGATGGCATTGGAGGGAGCCCATCTTCATGAGCTTGTAGGACTGAGACTGTTTGTACTGATACATTCATCTTATTGTTGTCTATGCTCTAAAAGCCTGACTTGTTTATTTTTTTTTTTAAGCAGGAAAATGTAAGGGAAGGTTAGAGATAGCAGTCTACCGGAGGTAGCCTGAGGGAGTAGACAGGAAACAACGCTGGCACAGATCTCAGCTAGTAAGGGTTCTAGTCGTGGCTGCCTGGTTTGGGATGTGTCTCGTCACAGCCCTGTGCCTGCATTTCCTGCTCTGTAATAGGAGGCATTGGCTTGCCCACTTCATTGCTTCTGGGAGCCATGCTTCCCACCCCCCCACCACCTGTGAGTATCTCTGAAACAAGGATGCATCTCACTACCCCTGGCTGTTAGCCACATGGCAGAGCCACTATGTCACAGGGCATAGCTGTCATTTCCTGAGCAGGTGTGATGTGGTCCTGCCGTTCAGACTGTCATGACCTCAGTTGAATTCGCTGTGTTGTTGGTCATCCGCCTGTTATGTGAATTGTCACTCAAAATGTCTTCCAAAAGATCTCACAGTAATTTATTATTGATACCAAATGTTATGATGGGCACAGAGAGACATGGAAACAGTAGTGGGGCCTTGATTTGATATTAGAAAAGCAAGTATGTGTTGTTGGAAGGGCTGCAATCTCATACTTTCTTTTAAAGCAACAGGAATTATCAGTCTCCTGCATGCCACCAAAGGCAGGGGAAATTCTCCAATCCCTCGGAAGAGATGAAACCTCCTCAGAGCTCATGTGACCAATTTGTTTGCACTCAGGACTGTCACTGAGGCATTATGTCATAGTTTAATTGGCAGCAGTTTTTCTTTTCTTTGTGTCTCGTAAAATAATAGTGGATCTTAGCATTTGCTTTCTAAGTTTTCTCCTGTTTTTATATCTAGTAGTTTTATTTGCATTTTTTTTGGTCACTTAGAACAAACCAGTAAGAATAACATTCCATCCATGTGTTGATCGTTCTCCTCTGGGCCTGTTTAGAGCATCTCCATCTTCGGTTGCAAAGAGTATTATCAGTCTGATTTTGGTATTCACCATCTGGTGATGTCCATGTGTAGGGCTGTCTCTTGTGCTGTTGGGAAAGGGTGTTTGCTATGATCGGTGTGTTCTCTTGACAAAACTGTTAGCCTTTGCCCTGCTTCGTTTTGTCCTCCAAGGCCAAATTTGCCTGTTACTCGAGGTATCTCTTGACTTCCTACTTTTGCATTCCAATTCCCTATGATGAAAAGGACATCTATTTTTGATGTTAGTTTTAGGAGGTCTTCTAGATTTTCACAGAGCTGGACAGAGGAGCCTGGCAGGCTATAGTCTTTAGGGTCGCAAACGTCGGGCACAACTGAAGCAGCTTAGCACGCATTATGTGTATACAGACGCACACTAGAGTTGTTGGATCATATATTAACTATATGTGTAATCTTTTGAGGAGCTACCAGACTTGTCCAAAGCAGATGCATCCTTTTTCATTCCCACCGTCAGTGTATGAGCCTTCTAATTTCTCCACATCCTCATCACTCACACTTGATTCAATGTACAAAGACCATTCTGCATCTGAGCTCCCAGGATTCTGGGGTGACATCCAGTGACTTTGGAGACAACAGAGGCCCCTTTTTGGCTTTGTATATCCTTCTTTCCCCTTCTCAGCAGAGCTTGCAGAGAGGGCTGTGGGGAATCTCTCAGTTAATTATCTGCCAGTTAGCCGCTCAGTCTGCTCCCTGAGGCTGTAACTGGCTCCAGACTGCTCCTGCTGGGCCCTAAAGAGGCTATCCGCTGCCGCTGCCGCCACTCTAGCGAGGGGATTGCCTGCAGGGATAGTGGGAGATAGAGCCCAAGGACTGTGACTGCCTAATAAGGGCAGCCATCGAGATATGCCGCCAGCAGAGTTCTCTCTCCCCCCTGCAAGGCATTTGGCTGCATCTGGGAGTCCTTCCTGCCACTGTCTCAAATTCGCCCCCGGGGAGAGCTCCTAGGTCACAGAGGCCCGGGATCAGCCAGTCCAGAGTCCTCCCACCAGAGCCCACGGTTCCCAAGTTCTGTGAACTCCTACCCTGCCCTGAAAGTACAGAGGTGGGAGAGACCAAATGATACTCTAGAAGCTTCACAGGAATGCATACTCTCATGGGTGCCCAATGCGAGTGATCTGGTCTCATGTTTTCTGGCTGCCTGTTTTTCTAAATACATGGCCTTAGCACGTCCCAGAGAGAAACACTTAGGAAAACCAGCCCCAGAAGTCTCATACCTGAGCCTGCGATGTGGCCGTGGCCAGTAGCTCTCATCTCTGGCTTGGCCGTCATTGCCGAGAACTTGGTAATTGGGTTCTGTGCTCTACAAGGTAACAGCCGTAGCCAACAGAGGCCTGTGGTCCGCAGAACTTGGCTTTCCCATCCCTTCTGTCCTGGAGAAGGCTCTGTAGCACATAGGGCTTTCATCCCTTCCAGCCAGTCCCTTTCCCCTTCATCCCGCAGTTTCTACCCCATCACAACACAAGCTGGTGGGAACGATTAGTGATTTATTGGCTCATGCCACAAAGCAGTGGGACCCTGAGCTGCTGCTGGTCCTGGGGAAACCCCCGGGGCTAGAGTCAGGATGCTTGGGTTGTGGACCTTCCTGTTGGGAAGCCATTTGCACATTGTTCCAGGGACTCCGTGTGTAAGAGGGAAGTGGTGACGCACACCTGTCTCCCTCGTACATGGGGTGACAGAGACGACTGGCAGGATGGTGCTGGACTGTGCAGACCCAAGGCAGGAGGCCCAGGGCCCCAGCCCAAGCTCGACAGATAATTTAAGATCTGATTCAGTCGTTCATATCCTGTGAAAGACACAAAGCCTTAACCTGGAGCAGCTCCAGGGCCCGCTTCAGCAGCTCATGGGCGATGTTGGGCCAGGATTGGTTTGTGAAATGGGTGAGGCTCTGGGCTCCTCACTTCAATTTCATCAATGTACTGTATCTTGGAGCCATTTGGGCTCAAGACCTGACTCAGCTCACCTCTTAACAGATGACCTTGGGCAACTCCTCTCTGCTTTGGTTTCCTGATTTGTACAATGGGACCAAAAATGTGCCTACATTATAGGAGTGTCTTGAGGATTAAAGTAAAATATATGACAAGCATTTAACACAGAGTTTGGCACATAGTAAATTCTCAATAAACACTAGTTGTTTTGTGTATCAAGGGAACCGTGTATAGTTTAATTTGAAAAGTAAGTATGATATAAGAGGGAAATTGTTTGGAATCTATGGGGAGTACAGTCTATGGGGAATAGAATATTAATGGTTTGCTTTCCTGCTTCAGTGAAGGTCAAATGCAGCTGGCCCTGAGTAGGAGCACCCCTCTTGGGGTCCTCCAAGCAAAGGCGAGGGCAGCAGGGGTGTGCTGGCTCAGGGCCTGGAATCAGGGGTCTGGGCTTCCAGTTTCTGTGGTTTTTACACTCCTGGGTTCAGTTCTGCCTGCCGCTCCTGGCGGATGCAGGGAGAGTAATAAGCACCCAGGCACTGGGTCAAGTTTTAGATCCCTGTGGTTGCCGTGCAGTTGGCTTCCAGCATCGTGTGTGATGCATGCAGCCTAGTCAGCCGAAGAGGGGTCTTTCCTCCAGCCTACTCTGCTAGCTAATTTCACTGCTAACATGCCCCCTCCCACCCCCGCCGCATCTCTGCCCACTGGCAGCCAGCTGCTACCTTCCTGCTGATTACCAAGGGGACAGAACCTCAGTTACCTGTCGTCCATTTTCTGCTTGCTGAGAATTCATCATCAAATTGTTGTTGTTTAACCCTTTATTTGCTCATTTGTGGTTGTGCTGGGTCTTCGCTGCTGTGAGGGCTTTTCTCTAGTTGTGGTGAGCGGGGGCTACTCTCCACTTGCGATGCAAGGGCTTCTCATTGCTTTGGCTTGTGGAGTGCGGGCTCTAGGGGGCACGGGCTTCCGTGGTTGTGGCTCCTGGGCTCTAGAGCACAGGCTCAGTAGTTGTGATGCATGGGCTTAGTTGCTCCGAGCCAAGTGGGATCTTCCCAGACCAGGGATCGAACCCATGTCTCTTGCATCGGCAGAAAGATTTTTTTTTTTTTTAACCACTGAACCACCAGGGAATCCCCAAATTGTTGTTGTCTAGTCATTCAGTCATGCCAGACTCTTTGCAACTCCATGGACTGCAGCACACCAGGCTTCCCTGCCTCTGCCAGAGTTTGCTCACACTCATGTCCATTGAGTCAGTGATGCCATCCAACAATCTGTTGCCCCTTTTCCTCCTGCCTTCAGTCTCTCCCAGCATCAGGGTCTTTTCCGATGAGTCAGCTCTTCACATCAGGTGGCCAAAGTATGGGAGCTTCAGCTTCAACATCGTTCCTTCCAGTGAATGTTCAGGGTTGACTTCATTTAGGATTAACTGGTTTGATCTCCTTGCTGTCCAAGGGTCTCTCGAGAGTTTTTTCCAGCACCTTAGTTCGAAGGCATCAGTTCTTCAGCACTCATCCTTCTTTATGCTCCAGTTCATATCAAATATTCAGTGATTAACTGAATGTCTGCAGTGGGCTCAGGTCTGGCTCCCAGGTCACAGGGGAAGGAGCAGGCGTGTCCTCGGCCTCCAAGAGCTTGTAGTTCAGCTGAGGAAAGAGGCGGCCCCCAAGACTACGTTAGGGCTGAGCTGGAGTGCAGTGGGGGCTTTACAGGAAGCAGTGGAACAACCCTGTCCATTTACCTGGACTGCCCTCAAGACACCCAGGAGGTGCCCCTCTTTCCCTGAACAGAGTTTGGGGGTACACTGCCTTCTGTGGTTGACAGTTTTGTTTCCAGTGCAGCTCAGTCCCCGCAGAGTGACACAGTCTCCCTACAATAACTCTGTGGCTTGTCTTCAGCCAGGTTAGGGCGGTGTCCTGCTGATTCAGAAGCCTTTTTTCCTCCCCCTTTGCAGTGATTCTGCATGTTTCTATTTTGGACTGTTGTGTATTGATTTCCCATTGTAACTCCCAGGGGACAACCCTTGTTCTCGATAGCCAGGTTCTTAGGGACACTCCTCATTACTTTCTTGCAGGAGGGTCTCAAACTTGGATATTGGCGAGGACCAGGCAGGTAACGTGTGAGTGAATGGAGCCTCATGCGAGTGATGGCTGTGGGCTGTGGGGAGACTTTAGGGAGCGTTGGGGTCTGGAGAACTGGCCACTGCGTGCCCTGTCTGAAGAGCTCAGCTTCGCTTTGCTCATGCTTCCAGCGTAGGGAGGTGGGCTAGTATTGGTGGATCTCCTGGTCTTTGAAGAAAATCAGAAATGGGGATTTTACTGTGACATCTTCTGGTTTGTAAAATTGGCTTGAATATTTTAAAAATGCTGGACAAACGAAACGGCATGACCCCAAATGAGCCTTTGCGGTCTCTGCTGTGTGGTTACGCGCCTGTGCGGGAAGAGTTGGTCGTCCAAGGTGGCCGGGGACAGAGGCAGATAGGCCCAGCAGGCAGCTGCTGTGGGCGTTCAGGGGGACTCTGTGGGCTGGGGCGGTCAGGGTGGCATCCGGAGGTGGGCTTGACTGAGCGGCCTGCAGGGTGAGGAGGGCAGAGGGAAGGGATGCTGGTCTTGGAGGGAGCCAGCTGTCCTCCTCAGCGGTGGGGCCGGCCGGGGGTCACAGCCCCCTGTCCTCCCACCTCCAGGGACAGGCTGCGTGGAGCCTGCTCCAGCTCCTGAGACCCCCCCCCCCCCAGCCTCTCTCCAGCTGGGCTGGCTCGTGAAGCCCTGGCCAGGAGGGAGCAGGATGATGGGGACCCTGGATACCCTGAGCGAGGCAGTGGAGAGGGTGTCACCTGAGGCTGGCGCTGGGCCACCAGGCCCGGAGGAGCTCTGAGCCCTTCACCCGAGCTGCTCTCCCAGGTGCGGGGCCGGGCGCAGAGCAGGACATTGCGGGGCTCCCGCCCGGGCATGCTCTGAGTTTCCGCTCTTTGTCCATCAACTCGGAAGCTTCTGAAGGCTGGGGGTGGGACCCACACTCAACTTCTCACGAGTTCCTTCTCACTTCATCCTCCCAACACTTTACCGAGATGGTTAGCACCAGTCAACTTTAAAGATGTGGAAACAGGCTAACCAAGGTTACAGAGCTTGGTTTAGCCAGCGTTGGAACTCGAAACTGTGATGTTCCCCTGTCTTAAGGGGAGGGGGCAGGGAAGAAGCTACCTGACTTCAGCCAGGTGTGGGGCTGGCTGACCAGTGACCCTGGGGCCTGTGACTTCTGTGCTTCCTCAAACCTGTGGGGCCAAGCATACAGCAGGTGCTCATTACCTGTGGAGGTGAATTGCCTTAAGAAAGGTCTAGTATGTGGTGGGAAGAGGTTGCAGTCTTGGTTCTGGGACGAGGTAACTCTGGCAGCTGTAGGGATGGGGGATGGGACAGGTTCCCCCCCCTTCCCCACTCCCAAGCATCCTTGGCTGCACCGTTCTAAGAGCTGGGAAGGGGACTGGAGGGGAGCCTGGGCCCAGCAGCAGTGGGCAAAGGAGTGGGGAACCCCAGTCCTGGGGAAGGAATGCCGCAGGCTGGGCATGAGAGGGCTGGGGAGCAGAGGCTGCTCTGCCGTCCTGGGCTTGGGATGGTGAGAAATACAGGGAGAATCAGGGCCCCCAAGGACCGTGAAGTCTTGTCAGGACAAGATAAAACCCCATAAAAAATTCAGGAGCAGGATAAGAGTTGGGTAACAGCACAAGGGAGGATGAGAAGGTGTCAGGAGGCAGCCTGTGCTTGGCCGAGGGAGCAGGTGTGGAGTCAGTGCCTGGAGCCCAGTGGAGGCTCCTGTAGGCCCTGGAGGCTGGAGGGGAGGGCAGACCTGGACGGCAGGGCCGTCCAGGGACAGAGCAGGGGCTGGGCATCCTGAGTCCTAGTTGGTCTGGGCTCCTCTGCTGGTGTGGAGGCCTCCGCAGGGTCGCAGAGTGTCTATTTTTCTCCAGCGTGCATTCTCAGTCACTCAGTCGGGTCCGACTCTTGGTGACCCCATGGACTATAGCCCGCCAGACTTCTCTGCCTATGGGATTTTCCAGGCAAGAATACTGGAGTGGGTTGCCATGCCCTCCTCTAGGGGATCTTCTCAACCCAGGGATTGAACCTAAATCTCTTGAGTCTCCTGCATTAGCAAGCGGATTTTTTACCACTGCGCCACCTGGGAAGCCCCTTTTTCCTCCAGAGGAAATCCCAGTTGGGAGACTGAATGTGATGGGCTGTCCTGGGCATAGACCACTATGAGTGCATCTGCTCTCCCCCCCGGCCCCCTTCTCAGACGCCTCTCCTGGTGCTGCCGTGGTGAGCATCCTGGGAAGAGAAGGGCTCACAGCATCCCTCCTGCCTTCCAGGCTCGTGGTGATCTGTCCCTCGGCTGGCAAAACCAGTCCAGCTTCTCTGGGGAGACAGCGGTGAGGCCCGGGTCCCTTGGTCTCTCCATGGAAGCTCTGAAAGATCCACAGAGCTTTGCCAGGGCCCTGTGTGGAGTGAGGGTATGAAAATGATGCAATGACTTGGGTGTCGTCTGTTATTTAGGAGTAACTGGCTGATGTTAATGACCGTGACCCAGAACTGCACTTGGGGTCCAAAGACGTTGGCAATCACTGGGGGAAGGAAGAGGTGACTCAGCTCAGGAAGGGGTTTCTGGGGATGGGAGACTCTCAGGGGCTTGGGGACCTGAATTACAGGCCAGGCTCTATCCATTAGACATTAGGCATCTGAATGGCTCCGAGCAGGTCCTCCCCTTCTCTGGGCTCCAGTGTCCTCATCTACACGGTAAAGGACAGCAGGAGCATCCAGAGACAGAGCAGCGGCGGGACCGCTGGATTCTCTTAAGATCTGTTGAAGTCACGTGGCTTAGATGGCAGGAGCCCCTCCAACTTGGTGATAGCAGCTGGGTATGTCTGGCCCTGTTGGACTCTAAGCGAGCGCTGTGATGTGTTCCTGATGCTGAGATCCCAGGGTGGAAGTAGGCGGTCCTAGGGCCCACCGATAAACACTCATTCAGCCTGTTGAGGTCCTGCCTGGCCCTGAGTCGGCCATAAGAGGAACTTTCCCTTACCCTGGGAGCCGGCCAGCTGGCCAGAGAGTCAGGATGGAGAATCTACCCATCTTCCAGCCAGGATGGAATCGCTGAATAGTGGATAGAAGTGATGTGACAGGGTTTTCTAGGTCTTGGCTATTCCAAGTGTGGTCCTCTGACCAGCAGCAACATCACCAACTAGGAGCTGGTGAGACACGCAGCCTCTCGGGCCCCACTTGGGGTCCACCGAATCCGAATCTGCATTTTAACAAGACCACCTGTGATCACTGCATACATGCAAGTTTGGGAAGCGCTGCTCTGGGCCTCTTTCCATAAACTCTTTGGACCACGCATCACAGAAATAAAAATGTATTTCCGTGATATATTTAGATGAGACAAAATCTCCATGAAACAATAGTTCCACTTCTAATGTGTGTTACTCACTAGAATTTGCAACTTCATTCTACCGTTTTAATGCTGAGATCATGATTTTGTCTTGTGTGTGCTCAGTCGTGTCTGACTCTCTGTGACCCCATGGACTGTAGCCCACCAGGCTTCTCTGTCCGTGGGATGGTCCAGCCAAGAATATTGGAGTGGGTTGCCATGCCCTCCTCCAGGGGATCTTCCCCAGCCAGGGATCGAACCTGTGTCTCCTGGATTTTTGTCTTGCACTCAGTTTATTTAGCCATCCACAAAAGCCACGGAGACCTGCAGTTAGAAGAAGATTCCTTAAAAAATTGCAAATAGAACTGCCTTATGACCCAGCAGTCCCACTGCTGGGCATACANGGACATGGCAACCCACTCCAGTATTCTTGCCTGGAGAATCCCATGGACAGAGGAGCCTGGCGGGCTACACCAGTCCATGGGGTCGTGCAGAGTCGGACCCGACTTAGCGCCCACGCATACCTGATTCACTTTGTTGTACGGTAGAAATTAACACAATGTTGTAAAGCAATTATATTCCAATAAAAAGAAAAAGAGGCAGTGAGGTGTAGGTGGACCCGGAGCTCTGCTGTATGATCTTGGGCAAGTTACTTTATATCAGTTGCATAGAGTTACAGTGAGGGGTAAGTAGATGAAGGCCAATTTGGGGTGCTGAGGAGGGTGCTGGCCCAGGCTACTTGTGCAGGTACATTAGCAGCTCCTGTCACTAATAGGGGTTGCCGTATTCATACCCCTAGACTGAGACTGGGTGAATCCTTTGCCCACTCACTGCTGTTAAAGGTGGGGATTGGGCTAGTTGGCACTGGCCTCTAAGGTTCTAGCCCCTCGTGTGTATATGGACCCCGAGATTGGGCAGGTAGAAGGAAGGGGAAAGTGACTTTGGGTGAGGGACACAGAGTGAGCAAAAGCCCAGAGGCAGAAAGAGCTTCCCGTGTTAGTGGTTTATTGCCACAAACTTAAAGGCTTAGAATGATGCCTGTTTATCATCTCACAGGGCTGGAAGTCAGAAGCCCCTCTCAGTATAGCAGGAAGCTGAAATCAGGGTGTCGGTCAGGCCGAATTCTGGTCTGGAGGCTCTGGGAGACAAAACCTGCCCCCAAGCTCAAGGGATTTACTTCTTGCTGTTGCAGGCTGGAAGCACTTTTCCTGATCAGTCATTGACCAGGGATGGCTCTCAGCCTCTCGAGGCTGCCCACGAACCTTGCACACATTCCTTCTCCTTCAGGCCGGCAACTCTGTCTCTCCTTCCAGCCCCAGATGTAAGGGGCTCATGTGATTGGGTCAGGCCCTGCTGAATACTCTGTCTGTCTTCAGATCTGCTGACTTGGAGTTTAATTACATTTATAAAATCCTCTCCCAGGAGTTCCTAGGTTAGTGTTTGATTGAGTAACTGGGAGAAAGTGTATGCTCAGGGCTCTCTTGAGTTCTGAAGCCTGCCACACTTGACTTAGATCCAGGACAAAAAGCAGAGTGGCAGGGGGCAGGAGGCAGCTGTCTGAGCGGTGGGGTTTGTGGTAGGAAGGACATAAGACCACTCTGGGCCTTGAATGGCAAGTGGAGGAAGTGGCCCTTGCACCACTAGGCACACTTATTTCAGTCTGAGCAAAGTGCCTGCCTGCACACTCAATGCCACCCAGGCCTCCATCCCTGGGTTCCCCCACTCTGAAGAGAACACCCAAGCCTGAAACCACAGGCTCCTCCCTCTGGGGCAGGTGGACACACTCACGAGCCCCAAGGTTACTGAGCTCAGAAGCCCAGCATGTACCCTCTATAGCTGGTCTGGGGTCCAAGGGAGGCTGGATCTCATGCAGCAGCCAAGAGCCAAAACCTGAACCAGGAAATCAGCTGGAGAACACATGTCCACTTGTGTGACCATCCTTCCCATGCTCAGCACAACCTCCGGGGAGCCTGACGAGGGTTTAGGAGAGTCAGCATTCATGGTCTCACAGCATTTCTGGAACCCCTCGGGCCGCTTCTTGTCCTGTTTTGGATTCATTACGATTGAAAACTCAACAAACTCTTATGTGTTGGTGAATAAGAGTGTGGCTTAAAAAAACTCTCAGTAATCCAAGGTTTTGAAATTCAAGTGTTCTTCTAAACATACTAGGAAGTTGTCTTTATTATCTACAACACGTTCAAGGTGCTGCAAGCCCTTTATGGTCTCAGCCCCGCGCATTTACTTGGGTCTTTGTTACGCGACCTCACTTCACTTCACTTTGTGTGTCTAAGGGTGGTGATTTGGTAGAAGACTCTTGTACTAGTTCTGATGGTGAAGCCATGTGCAATCTCTGCTTTGTCTGCTCAGTGGGCTCCCCCTGGAAAGCACTGATTTCCAGACAGTGGAAGGGACGCCAGACCAGCTTTAAAGCCCCTTCCAGTCAGGAGCAGGATCGGAGGTGGGGGGGGCTCGGGGGTTGTCCCTGCTGGGAAGGGAGGTAGTAGTAAGAATGGTTCTAGCTTTCTTAACTTCCAGGTGGGCTGCGTGAGCTTTGAGGACAAGAGTGGACAGTGAAGGTGTCCCTGCAGGCCTGAGCCCCTGCAGCTGCTAGGTTAACCAGTCCTCTTGGAGATGGACAGCTTTTTTTTTTTAAGCAATGCCTCAAGGCATATAGGATCTTAGTTCCCTGACCAGGGATGGAACTAATGTCCTATGCAGTGGAAGTGCAGAGTCCTAACCCCTGGACTGCCAGGGAATTCCTCCTAGGGACAGCAGTTTTATTGGTGTACTTTAATAGATATCCATGGAGCACTGGTCAAACTTTATGTCAAGCTTCTCAGGGAGAGGGCCTGAGCTGTTAATGAGAGGATCAGGCTCCTGTGGAGGGTGACCAGGCAGTGCCCAAGGCTGAACCATGCCCTCCGAGACAACCCGCTGGGCCTTACACATTGTCTCATTAAAAGCTAGTCATGTCCTTAGAGACAGAGTATAGCGTGTGTCCTGCTGGACACACCACTAACAGGGCTGCAGAATCACGCTATCGCCTACCGTCTTCACCAAATTTAGGGATAGTCTGGTGTCCAAAAAGAAAACATGTCTTTGGAAGGAGGTATTCCTTGGAGGTGCAGGCCCTTTGAAGCGTCTGTGTCTGGAGACCCCCTGTATGTCTCAACGCTGGAGTCAGGCACATAGACATCTGTGATCGGTCTTATTCTGCTTTATGATAGATTTTGTTAACTCCATGTTGGGAAATGGGGCTGGGGTGGTAGGCTGGGTCGTTTTCCACTTTCTGCTGAGTGGTAAGGTCTAGGTGTGAACTGACACCCAGTATGGCACCAGTTACGGTGCTGGACAATTAAGCACAATACTGGCCCTTCTCTGAGCCTCAGTCTCCTTCCCGACCCCCCAGGAGGAATCACAGCTTCCTCTTCACTCGCTAAAGGCCAGCCAGTGCCCCACTGACTGCTCGAGGGCTTGAGAGAGGGCAGGACGGATGAGGGAGTGCCTCTGGGAGGGGAAGGGCTTCTCAGGTGGGGCCCCCATCTCTGCTTCTAGCAGCGTCGTCGTCTCACCAAGCCCGTCTGTCCTCTGCCTCCCGCAGCCCAGGCCCCTGAGCGGGAGGGATGGAGAACTCTTCAGCAGCATCCGCCTCCTCCGAGGCCGGGAGCAGCCGCTCCCAGGAGATCGAGGAGCTGGAGCGCTTCATTGACAGCTACGTGCTGGAGTACCAGGTGCAGGGGCTGCTGGCCGACAAGACGGAGGGTGATGGCGAGAGCGAGAAGACACAGTCCCACATCTCCCAGGTAACACCACCCGGGAGGGCTCGGGCATCAGCAAGCTCAGAGGGGTGCTAAGGGGCCCTGGCTCCAGGCAGCGGCTGGTCGTGTGGCCCTAGATTGCCAAGGTGGAGATGGGCCCCCAACCAGAGTGCGGGATCCAGGCAAGAAGCCCTTGGCTGTGCACTCCTGGCCCCTCCGACCCCACTGGGCAGCTCGGGCCCGGCAGACTCACAACTCATGGAACCCTCGTTTACTGAGCACCTGCTGCGTGCCAGGCACTGCTCCCTGCTCCGTGAGCCACAAGCTCATGTTCTAGCGACATCTGGTGACTGAAGCTCATCCACAGGCTCACCATCAAAAGTCTGTCACTTCTGAACAGGTCCTCTGATGTCGAATACAGGCAGCTGTTGGCAGCCAGAGGACTGTGTCTCCCAGGCCTCACCCAGGGCTCTGTGTGCCAGACCTCGTGATGCACGTGAAGCCTTCAGACCAGAATCTCAGGTCTGAAGCTCTGGGGCTTCCCTGCTGCTGGCCAGTCTGTGGCAGCCCTGGTGGAAGGTGAACTCTGCTGAAAGACTGTGGGTCGAGACTTGGAAGTTTCCAGTTCTCCAGAGTAGAATGTGAACCATTAAGGGAAGTGACCATGTCAAGTGCATCTTTGCTGAACGTGATAAATCCTCGGTAGATCACTGTTCAAGAGTTGGTTCCATATTGCCTCTAGCTGCTTGAGTGACCTCAGGCAAGCAGACCCCTCAGCTTCTCTGAGGCTTGGCTTTCTTACCTGGTGAATGAGGATGATCCTGCCATCTCGGGAATGTTGAAAGTTCAGAGGTGATGAAAGGCTCAGAAACTCCAGAGGAGCAGGGTGTTGTCTGTATCTGGAGGTTCAGGAGGGTCTCTTCGGCTCAGGATCTGAGGCCCAGCGTCCATCTCCTGTACTTGTCCACCCTCAAGCCCAGGGCTCCTCTCCCAAGGAGAGAGGAGCCACATGTGGCCCCTGGTTTGGAGGAAAGCCAAGTGCAGCTGTCTGACTCACCATCTGGGTGGCAGCAGATGCAGAGCCTCCAGCTTTTAGAAGGCCAGAATGAACTTGTGGCTTTCCTGGAACTCAGGACCAGGAGTGGCCCTGGGAAATTCTGAAACCAAAACAGGGCAGCTCAGATTGGGACTTGAACCCACGCTCTTAGTTGAGATCACACACTCGTCAAGACTTTGTGAAGCTCGAGTTCTTGATGTCTTATCTCAGAAAGAATCCAGTGAGAGACAAAATGATAGGTAAGAAGTGACTTTATTTAGAGTGAAACATACTCCACAGAGTGTGGGCCCTCTTAGAGGACCAGAGGCTCTGAAATATGGCTTGGTTAGTTCTTACGGGCTGAGTAATTTCATAGGCTAATGAGTGGGAGGATTCCAACTCTTTAGGGTGGGAGGAAGGGCAAGGATTTCCAGGCATTGGGCCACTGCCCACTATTTAGCCTTTTATGGTTAGCTCTGAACTGTCGTGGTGCTGGTGAGTGTGTCATTTAGCTAATATATTACAATGAGGATATAATGAGACTCAAGGTCTACTGGAAGTTGAATCTTTTGCCATCTTGGATCTAGGTAGTTCTAATCAGTTTTTGTCGTGTCCTGTGACTCTATGGCTTCCCTGGTATGTGGACTCTGGGGCTTCTCTGATAGCTCAGTTGGTAAAGAACCCCAGTTCGATTCCTGGGTTGGGAAGATCCCCAGGAGAAGGGATAGGCTACCCACTCCAGTATTCTTGGGCTTCCTTGGTGGCTCAGCTGGTTAAGAATCCACCTGCAATNTGTCCTGTGACTCTATGGCTTCCCTGGTATGTGGACTCTGGGGCTTCTCTGATAGCTCAGTTGGTAAAGAACCCCAGTTCGATTCCTGGGTTGGGAAGATCCCCAGGAGAAGGGATAGGCTACCCACTCCAGTATTCTTGGGCTTCCTTGGTGGCTCAGCTGGTTAAGAATCCACCTGCAATGTGGGAGAGACGTGGGTTGGATCCCTGGGTTGGGAAGATCCCCAGGAGAAGGGATAGGCTACCCACTCCAGTATTCTGGCCTGGAGAATTCCATGGACTGTAGTCCATGGGGTTGCAAAGAGTCAGACATAGCTGAGCGACCTTCACTTCCATGACTTATGTTGTTCTTCTCGAGGTTGCACTCTGTCCCCTTCCCTCCTGTTTCAAAGCCATGGTGCTGCACGCCTTGTCCCCACTGGAGGGTAGGGAGGTGAAGATCAGCCCTGAGAGAGAAATGGAAATCCATGTGATGCTTTCCTGGGTGTCCATGAAGCTCTAAGATCACAGGTAGTAGCGAGCCTGTAATCTGTTCAGTATTCAAGCTGCAAGTGTGTAGTGAACACCCACTCTGCACCTGGCACTGTCCTAGGACTGTGTACCCAGGAGTGAGCAAAAGAGAGGAAAAGCTCACCCCTTGTGGCCCTTATTCCAGGGGTGGATGGCAACTGCTCTGGGGAAAAATAAATCAAGAAAACGGAGTGTGAGGAGTGATGAGGGTCAGGAGGTGATGTCAGGAAGATGTCATCAAAGGCAGTGGAGGCACAGCCTGGATGGGAGTGGTCCCGGGCAGAGGGACTGGTTGCTGGAGCAAAGGCCTTGAGTAGATGAGAGGGCTTGGCCTTGGCTCCAGCCCCACGGAGAGGCACAGGGCTGGTCTGGCATGTGCTGCCTGTGTGGGGGACTCCGGTGGCCTCCAGCAGAGCATCCCCTGAAGTTTCCTCCAGGTGAAATGGGCTCTTCCAAGAGAGGGGTCTCAAGACACTGTGAAGCTTCACCCTGGTGGAGCGCTTTGCGAGTGGTAGAATCTCCGTTCCCATCGGGGAGAATTTGGAAGGAGGGGCCTTCCCAGTGCCCCTGCCCTCTCTGTAGGACCAGCTGAGCTCTCAGGACACCGAGCTTCAATCTGGGCCCTGCACTTCCGGCTCCTGCTCCTGGGATAGGTTGGGCCTAGCCATGCCCAGATATCCACATCTGGAGCAGCTGTTAAACAGATGTTAGCTGTGAGGCAGAGTGTGGAAAACACTTGTGCCACCTAGATGCATTCCTTAGGCCGCCTGCATTCCCTGAGGTTCCCTGGAAGAATGCAAACACCTGGCAGGATCCTGGGATCCGCCTGTGCGCTGCTGGCCAAGAGGCGTAGATTCCAGTCCTGCTCCCACCAACTACTCCCCACTAACCCAAAACAGCTGGAGTCCAGCTCCAGGGGAGGGGGCAGCTGTGGCGACTCTAAGCAAGGCCAGGGTTAGAAATGTCTATATAACCACTCTTTGAAAAAAATACAATTTCTTTATTGACACCACTTAATGGGAAATCTTTCTGCTAAAGCAGTTTCGCTTGTTTTTGTTTAAGCTGATGACTGTTTTAAAGGGAAGCCAAAGATAAAAACAAAAAAACCTCAGAGAATGTCCCAGGCTGCCTGTCTGCAGTGGTGTTCTGATGTTTCTGGGAGAGAAAATTAAGAATCTTGGAAACCTTGAGAAGACTTGAGGGAGTGGAGAAGAATGCTGCTTTTCAGTGGGTGAGGTCACTTTTTAGGATCTGAGAGATGACAGTTGACTCTTGGGAAGAAAATACCTCACGGTGCTCGTATAGTGTGGAAAGGAAAATGAATGAATGGATGGATGTAATGGGAGGGAGAGAAGGAGAGAGAGAGGTCCCTTTTTATCTTAGATGAGTAACCCAGAGAGTGTATGTTCTAAGTTATCCAACATGTTTGGGATATCAATTTAAAATTACCCCATACATTTTAAGAGTGCCTCCCTGCCAATGGATTCCAAGTCCACAAAGGCACATCCTGAAAGGTGTCCTTACTCTGTCCTTGGGAGGAGGGAGGTGATGGCTCTATTCTGCAGAAGAGAAAAACTGAGATGCAGAGATGGGACAGGGGCAAACCCCACTGCTCGGTGGTGGCTGAGCTGGGCCCGGGGTCCACCCCTTCCCCACCTACTTTTGGTTCCCGGATAGGTACAGGCTGTGACTAGCAGGCTGCTGGGAGGTTAGTATACTTTTTTTTCCCTGTGGAATGAGAATTGGGATTCCAAGTCTCATTGACCAGTAACCTTTTGAGGAAGAGACTGGGATGTTGTAAGTAGGGAAGTTTGGGCTTTATGGACCATCAGCAGGCTTTAAAGCAGTGTTCACCGTTCTGGCTGTTCACTGGAAGTGCTTGGGAGCTTGGGCAGGTCCCACCCCAGAGTTGAGTGGAATGGGGATGAGTCTGGGCATTGACGTTCTTGTCAGCTCCCGTGTGACTCTGGCGTCCTTTCCGGGTTGATGACCCCAGCCGCAGGTGGATCTGCCTGTCTCCCTTCCCCACCCTCCGTGGGGGAGGGCCTGGAGCTCTATTCCTCGGAAGGATAGAATGTAGGGCCATTGTGAAGAAGAGATCCGTCCAATGAAAGCACGTTTCCCCCAGAATTCTTGGTAACAAGTCTCACGAAGAGCCGGTGAGGGTGAAGGTAACTCCCTGTAGCTCTTTTGGATGCTGTGAGGCCCTTGGAAGTCATGCGTTTGGAAGAGACCTTCCAGAGAGATGGATAATCAGAGGATGCAGATGAGTGGGAGGTTGCTTTCTCACAGCGTTTTCCTTCCCTCTTTCTCGTCACATTTCCCCTTGCATTCTGCTTTCCCTGTGCACTGTCCCCTCACCCCTCTTCCATCCCCTTCCCTCATTTCCTCCTGCCCTTGGAATCCTTCTTCCCTGCCATGGTTGCTCAAAGGAGGAAACGCTCAATGGTGGACCAGCCAGGAGATGCTTAACAGGAGTGAGTTTAAGGGGGAACTGTGGGGTGGGTGAATATGGGGAGTCATTTTATCTTTCTCCTTACTTAAGAAGATAATTTATTTTTAATCACACAATCACTGTATGCCTATGTTCTCATGATACTGAAGAACTCAAAGGCTAATTAGCTACTGCCTTATTCCACTGTCTCACGTCTACCTCCATCAGAATGATGAGTTAACTTCCTCATCTTTTTAATGACTTACAGAAATACATTATTTCCAAATCTTATATCATCGCTGGGGTATATGTTGTTTGGGAACTCACCCTTTTCACCTAGCTGTTCGCCTAGTGATTCCTCCAGGCTTGTACATCTGCTGTGTGCTGTTTAATGGCTGCAAAAGAAGCCACATTATGGATGTTCCATAGTTTAACCATTCATCTGTTGCCGGACATTCAGATTACTTTCAGACTTTCCCCTGGAGGTACAGGATACATCAGCGAACACTTCTGAACGAGTCTCCTCCTGCACATGTAAAAGCGTTTCTTTAGTTGGATGCTGAGAAAAAGAATAAAATTTAATAGCTGTTGCCACATTGCTCTCCAGAAGGCCTGTGGCATTATTCACAGGACCACCAGTGGACTGGGACAAATGGTCTCTTGTCTCTATAATTTGCATTTCCTTGACTTTTAGTGAGGCTGACCCCTTTTAAATCTGATTACGAGTTGTGTTTAAAAACAGGTTAAATTTTTATTTTACTCTTAAAGCAACAGTAGGAAAACAGGGACAATCAGAAAACAGAAAGAAGCCCACCATAATTTTATGATAAAAACTAGTATAGTTTTCGTGTATCATTTTTTCTTAATATATCCCTCAAGAGTTGAGCTCCTAGCATACATATAGCTTTTAGCTTGTTTACTTATTTAGCTTGGTCTCCTACACATTGTTTGGTGGTTTGGGCATAAAGTACAGTTGCTGAAACCAGCCAGTTACCATTGGCTAAATAATGAAATATAACTAGAGCTCAGAATGATTAATTCAGGTCCTGTTCTAGGCTCTGGGGATAAAGTCATGAGTAGACCTTACCTTCAGAGGGAGAAAGACAGGTGATAGACAAAGAAGGAAACAGGATGTTAGAAGGTGATGTATACGTGAAAGAGGCAAGAAGGGCCCGGGGTGCTGGGCTGTCTAGAAGACTTACTTAGACCTTTGAGTAAAGATTTGAAGAGGGTGAGAGTGAGGCCACTAAGGAACCAGCCTTCCAGGCAGAGGGGATGTCAGGAACACAGCTCTGGTGTGGGAGTGTACCCCACTTTGAGGAGTAGCTTTGGAGCCAGTCTGGTGGGGGCAAAGAGCCACATCTGTGGGGCCTGGTCAGTGAGATGCTGGAGGGTTTTGAGCAGAGGAGAGAGGTGGTATTGGTTAGAGCGAACCACTCTGGGTGCTTTGTGGACAGTCAGCAACATTGAGGGGCAGGGCGGAAAGGAAGCAGGGGACCAGAAAGTCCTTGGTTGGCCAAGGTCAGAGGTGATGGCAGCTTGGAGCCGTGTGGGACCCTGGAGGTGGTGAGAGGTGGTCAGTTTCGCATACTTTAAGGCGCAGACAACATGACTGGCCTTGACAATAGCCTGAGCCTGTGGAAGGACAGACTTTCCAGAAATGAGATGGAAAACCCTGGAAGATCAGTGCTGGGGAGGTCAACAGTTCAGTTTTCAGATGTGAGAGGTTTAAAATAGTACCGGATTCTGCTGTACGACAATGGCGGAAATCAACATAGCATTGTAAAACAATTTTCCTCCAATTAAAAAAATAAATAAACAAGAAAAAAAGATAGTACTGGATGTTTTGGTAGAGATGTTAATTAAGCAGTTGGATGTACAGAGTGGCATTCTGAGAAGGAGAATGACCTGGAGATTTACATTTGTAAATGGTGACAGATGGGTGGCATTTTAAGCCCAAGGAGTGAGGGAGCTTAGACAAAAGGGTCAAAGACTGAGCTCCAAGAAGTTGGGACCCTGAGGAGGAACTGCCAAAGGACAGGGAGGGGTGTCCATGTCAACTCATTTACTTTACATAACAATGCTGTGAAGTTCAGTTCAGTTCAGTCACTCAGTCCTCTCCGACTCTGCGACCTCACGGACTGCAGCACGCCAGGCCTCCCTGTCCATCACCAACTCCGAAGTTTACTCAAATTCATGCCCATTGAGTCGCTGATGCCATCCAACCATCTCATCCTCTGTCGTCCCCTTCTCCTCCCTCCTTCAATCTTTCCCAGCATCAGGGTCTTTTCCAACAAGTCCGCTCTTTGCATCAGGTGGCCAAAGTATTGGAGTTTCAGCTTCAGCATTAGTCCTTCCAATGAATATTCAGGACTTATTTCCTTTAGGATGGACTGTTTGGATCTCCCAGCTGTCCAAGGGACTCTCAAGATTCTTCTCCAACACCACAGTTGAAAAGCATCAGTTCTTCGGTGCTCACCTTTCTTCACAAGTCCAACTCTCATATCCGTATATGACCACTGGAAAAACATTAGCTTTGACTAGATGGACCTTTGTTGGCAAAGTAATGTCTCTGTTTTTTAACATGCTGTTTAGGTTGGTCATAGCTTTTCATCCAAGGAGCAAATGTCTTTTAATTTCATGGCTGCAGTCACCATCTGCAGTGATTTTGGAGCCTAAAAAAATAAAATCTGTCACTGTTTCCACTGTTTCCCCATCTGTTTACTGCGAAGTGAAGTGAGGTGATGCTGTGAAGAAGATGCTCTATTGTTGCCTGCTTACAGGGGAGGAAACAGAGGCTCAGCTAGGAGTTAGTACGTGGACAGTCTGCGGTTCGAACCAGGTGGCCTTGCTGCAGGTGCCGTACCCTTAACCTGTGCTGTGGCAGTTTCTCTTGTTTTATTATAAGCAAGGGAAACGGTCTGAGGAAGGAAGGGACTTGCCGAAGGTGATAGACTAAGAGACAGAGCAGGAATATGAACTCAGATTTGCTGCTTCAAGAACTCAGGCTCTTGGGAATTCCCTGGCGGTCCAGTGTAGGACTCGGCGCTTTCACTGCTGGACCTGGGTTCAGTCCCTGGTCAGGGAACTGAGATCCTGGAAGCCTGGCTGTACAGCCAGAAACAAACAAACAAAAAAAACAGCCAAGAAACGAAAAAGAACTCAGACTCCTAAACGCTGCATTAAGCTGCCTCCACAATAGAAAAATTACTTGAGTATTTTGTTAGTTTGTCTTCAGATTGGAGGAAAAGGTTTTCTCCCTCTCTGAAATCTCAGCCCTTGGACCACATCCTCCTTGAGCCCTCCCACACCCCAAGATTTATCTGGAGTGTCACTGTGGTGAGAGAGTGAGCGGCCAGGCAGTCTCCACTCTCGCCTCCCCTGGCCCCCCTCTCCTGGTCACTAAGACCATGGACGAGGACAGAGGAAGCGGTCTTGTATGCTCCTGACTTCTGGAAGCCCCCACCTTTAGGCTGTCCCATGCCTGNCCCAAGATTTATCTGGAGTGTCACTGTGGTGAGAGAGTGAGCGGCCAGGCAGTCTCCACTCTCGCCTCCCCTGGCCCCCCTCTCCTGGTCACTAAGACCATGGACGAGGACAGAGGAAGCGGTCTTGTATGCTCCTGACTTCTGGAAGCCCCCACCTTTAGGCTGTCCCATGCCTGTGCTCCGTGAGGAAGCCCCTTCTCCTCTCGGGCCCCTCACCAGGAAAAGAGGGTGTTGGGAGAGAGCAGTGGTTCCCACTAGACCTTCAAGTCGCTTCCCTTCCCTGCCCCGGGTGGTCCTGGCACCCTCTTGATTAAGAAGCCCTGGATAAGATGGCTTTTTAAATAATTTTTCACTTTGAAATAATTTCAGATGTACGTAAAAATTACACGAATAAAACAAAGAATTCCTGCACATCCTTCACCCAGATTTTCCACTTGTTAGTATTTTATCACATTTGCATTCTCTCTCCTCTCAACAGAGCAACTGATCAATAGATTCTGTATATGGAGAGATTTCCCCTCTATCCCTAAATACTTCAATGTGTATTTACAAAGAGCAAGGCCATTCTCTTACATAGTCATGAAGCAGATACAATACTATTATTTAATCTATAGACCTTATATTGCCCTGTTTCCCTAATAATGTCCTTTATAAAAACACCAAAAAAAAAATTTCTAGGTTCCTCAGCGAATTAAACATAGAACTACTATATAACCCAGTAATTCTACTTCTGGGTATATACCCAAAAGAATTGAAAGCAAGTATTTGACCAGATGCTTGTACAGAATGTTCACAGCCATATTATTCACCAGAGCCAAAAGGTGGAAGCACTTTTGTTCATCAGTGAATGACTGGATGAACAAAATACAGTCCATACAGACAGGAATGTTATTGAGGCTTGAAAAAGACAAAAAGGGAATTCTGTCACATGGATGAACCTTAAGGACTTTATGCCAAGAGAAGTCGTTCAGACACAGAGGACAAGTACTGCTTGGTCCCACTTCTATGAGGCAGGTAGAATACTCAGATCTGTAGAGAATGAAAGTAGAAAAGTTGTTACCAGGGTTTTGGAGGAGTGGGATGGGGAGTTCCTGTTTGATGTGGGCAGTTTCAGTNGTTCAGACACAGAGGACAAGTACTGCTTGGTCCCACTTCTATGAGGCAGGTAGAATACTCAGATCTGTAGAGAATGAAAGTAGAAAAGTTGTTACCAGGGTTTTGGAGGAGTGGGATGGGGAGTTCCTGTTTGATGTGGGCAGTTTCAGTTTGGGATAAAAAAGTACCGGAGCTGGATGTTGATGTTGGTCGAATAACAAAGTGAATGAACTTAATGCCACTGAATTGGGCACATAAAAACAGTTAAAGTGTAAATTATATTTTACTACAATAAAAAAATTTCTGGTTCAGCATCGAATCCATGTTCATAAATACATTTAGTTTCCAGCATCTTCACTGGCTTTTTGAACTAACACCTGTTTATCACTTTTACTCTTTCTGCCTCTCTCTTGGCTGTCACCCTGGGTCAGTTACTTAGCTATGCTTTGTCTCAAGTTCCACGTTTGCAAAGTTGGGGGTAATAATCAGGCCTAGGGATCTGTGGGAGTGAATGTTCGTGTATGTAGCAGTCTTCGTGCCGGGGTTTAAATGAAATCTTTATATGTCCTGGTGAGGAACCCTTTGCTGTTCATGTTGCAAGGGGCCTCTCACTTGTCTTTGTGTGTGTGAGTTTTTTTAAAAAACACAAAATTTTAGACTTTGATGGAATTTAAAACTTGCGTCTTGGATTTTAACCAACTTGGAATGTGTTGTCCGTGAGTGGTAGGTGGTAGACGCTGGGGTCATTTTCCCGTCACTAGCTCGCTGGTTGCCTCAGTCCCTGTGTTTATTGTTTACTGATGGTCTGTCCCTCCCCTCATGTGAGACCCTGTCCTTATCATATACTAAATTCCTGTGTGCACATCTGTTTGTACTTGGATGCAGTCTTATCAGCTGATCTTTTCCTCTCCTCCTACTGATTCAGCCTGCTGGTTTGACTCTGCCCTTGGTACACGTGTGTCCAGGCTTCCCTGGTGGCTCAGCTGGTAAAGAATCTGTCTGCAGAGACCTTGGTTTGATCCCTGGGTTGGGAAGATCCCCTGGAGAAGGGGAAGGCTATCCACTCCAGTATTCTGGCCTGGAGAAGTCCATGGGGTCTCAAAGAGTCAGATAAAGCTGAGCGACTTTTACTTGATACAGGTCCATGTCTGGAAGGGCAAGTCCAAGGATTTCAAACACCACTGAAAAGGGGGCTCCTGCAGCCTCCCTTCTCCCTCAACCTTCAGTGGCATCCTCTGTCCTCTGTCTAGTCTGCTCTCCAAATATTGTCCATCCTGGCAAGCAAATGACCGATAACAGATTTTAATTCTTTTAGCATGAAGTATTTGGAATGTACTGATAAGAGCAGATAGAAGCAGCATCTGTTTTGAGTACAGAATAAGCCATCTGTGCGCCTTTGTTTGTTAAACCTTAGCCCTGTGCCGTCTTTGTTTCATCTTTTTAAATTAAGAAATAGGTGATAGCAGTTATGGTGAAGACCCCAAACCACTCTGTGAATTCCATGGTCGGTGTTCCCCTGTACACAGATTTCCCACCTTTCCTGACTCGTTGTGTCCCACGACCTTTTCAGGAGGGGCCACCTTACCCCCCAGGGAACTTGCTCCCAGCTCTAAACCCTTCACNGCAGTTATGGTGAAGACCCCAAACCACTCTGTGAATTCCATGGTCGGTGTTCCCCTGTACACAGATTTCCCACCTTTCCTGACTCGTTGTGTCCCACGACCTTTTCAGGAGGGGCCACCTTACCCCCCAGGGAACTTGCTCCCAGCTCTAAACCCTTCACCCCAAAGGAGAAACGCTCTGGGCTGACCCAGGCATGGGGGCAGGGCCGAGGAGAGTGTTCCCCAGGGGGGCCCTTCTCTTTTCTGGAATCATCTCATGCAACCGATGAGAACGGTTCCTGGAAGGCCTATGTTTTCTCTAGGCTGTGGCTCATTCAAGGCAAAGCAGACGGAGGGGGTGATGGCTTCAGCCTAAGCAGGAAGAAGATAGCTGGGCAGCAGGATCCCAGCAGATGGTGGGGAGCCCTAAGCAGGGAAGGGAGAGCTCCCAGGGGCTTCAGGCAGCAGCAGAGTGCAGATGTGGCTGGGGAGTTGGAGGTGGGGTGCCACACGGGCCCAGTGGGTGCAGCTTCCGCTGCTAAGTGCAGGTAAAGAATCCGCCTGCCATGCAGGAGACCAGGTTCAGCCTGAGTCGGGAAGATCCCCTGGAGGAGGAAATGGCAACCCACTCCAGTATTCTTGCCTGCAAAATCCCATGGACAGAAGAGCCTGGAGGGCGACAGTCCAGAGGGTCACAAAGAGTCGGACACAGCTGAGCAACTAACACTCTAACTTGGGGGCATCAGGAAAGTTGTACCTTCCTCCAGCAGCTTTCCCCAGGGCCACAGCTGGGTCTCTTTGAGGTGGGTTTCTGTGGGCTTTCCTTTCTTGCTAGCTTTCCTGCACACATCAGCCCTCTGCTCACTGCTTGTCCGTACGATGCTCTCAGAGCCACTCCATTTCCATTGCTGCCTGCTCTCCCAGTGGAGACCCGAATGACTCAGGACACTAACCTCCTGACCAGGGGACTCCCCACACCCACACTCCCGGCCAGTTCAGCCTTCTAACACAGCACTGATGATGCTCCCCGTCCCCGCGGCGCCCCTCGCCACCCCATCACAAGCCTTCCACCCCCTGTGCACCCAGGAGGAGGCTCTGACTGCCTAGTGGGAGGGTCCTGCTTGCTACCCCTTGCCCCTGAGCTAGCTGGTATTCCCCTGCTGGGTCCACTCTCGGGCTCACTCTCCTCCAGGGATCCGGGCTTGACTGCTTTCCTTCCCCAGAGAACCCTTCAAGAGCACATTGTCCTTCTCAGCCTTGCATCCCCCCTCTGTCTTACTGTTCCTGGGCCTCTCACTTCTCCTGTGCAGGGAACGCTGGGTGCAGGTCCCACAGCAGAGGCACTCAGGAAGGTTGGCCACTGTAAAGTTGAGGGTGACCTCTGACAAAGCAGAGACGTCTCATCCAGGGGGCTGAGGCGGCATGTGGCTGTGCAGAAGCCTCGGCCTCCCGTCTGTGCCTGCCTGTCTGGACAGCCAGTGTCGCTGCCTGCCTCTGCCCTGCCAGGGATCACGCTGACCCCAGGAGGAGGTGTCCCCACCCTTGGGTCACTGTTCTGCGGGGTGTCACCTCGGCAGGTGTGCAGCTGGGGTTGAAGTGCTTGGGATGCCCCCGGGGAGGAAGCCTGTCTCTGCCACGCTGTCCTGGGACGGGACGAGGCTTGTGGCATGTAGTTCTCCCCTGGCTGTCAGTCAGTCTGGATCTTGAGCGTCCTCCCTGCTCTCAGCCAGGCTCCAGCCAGGAAAGGAGACACCCCTCAAGCTTGAGAAGCAGTAAAGCAGAGGGATTGTTTTTATAGTAGCCCAGATATTTTACAAATGTAAATATCTAAACACATATATACATACCTATACATACCTGGATTAATTTTTTTTTTTTTTTTTGCCATACCATGCAGCATGCGGGATCTTAGTTCCCCAACCAGGGGTTGAACCCATGTTGCCTGCAGTGGAAGCATGGAATCTTAATCTTAAACCCTGGACTGTCAGGGAAGTCCCTGGATTACTTTTTGTTTTGAAGTTCCTTTTGGCTTATAGCAAACGCACAAAAATAGTACAGGTGTTCCAATGTGCCTGCTCCCTAATATGAACATCTTATGTAACCATAGTGCAATGATCAAAACTGAGAAATTAGCATTGGTACAATGAGATTTTACTCGAAAATCACCAAGGCATCTACTAATATCCTTTTCCTGTTCCAAGATCCAAATTTGCATCGAATTGTCTTGCTTTCTTATTCTCCTCCAACCTGTGGCACTCCTGTGGTCTTTTCTTATCCCTACAACCCTGACACTTTTGAAGGTTATTTATTTTTTGGAAATTCCATCAGTTTGGGTTGCTTGATTGACACTGTGCATTTTTGGCAAGAACCCCTCAAGAGTGACATGGCCTTTCTCAGGGCATTATGCTGGGAAGTCCATGGTGGTTATATGTTTTATTACAGATTATGTTGTCCTTGATCACTTGGTTTAAGGTGGTATCTGAGGGACTTCTCATTTTTTTCCCTATAATTTAATAAATATCTGTACAGAGATGCTTTGAAACTGCAAGTATCCAGACAGAGGGAATCTAATCCAGGGAGTTGATTATCCAGATGATAAAAGAGCTGAGAAACTAGACAACCACAGGAAGCCATCGTCTCCTTTAGGCCTGAGGCAGAAAGGGTGGAGATGGTATTGCCAGAGCCCAGGGTTAGGGGTCTTGCACAGAAAGCCTATCTGGTGAGGCTGGAGCCTTGTAGAGACCCAGTCGCTGCTGGTAACACTGCCTGAGGCACAGAGAGAAGGGGGAGACTTCAGGGCTTCCCTCTCTTCCTGTCTGCCACTGTCCAGCCCAACTGGAAGCACCTGAGTCTGCAGGGTTCAGCCCCTCTGCAGTACAGAGCAGGGATGAGCAGGAAGCGGCTTGGAGGGCATACTCTTTCTGAACTGGTGCCTGGCCTTTACCTGTTCTTTCAAACTGAGCTGGATTGTCCAGTATGATAGCCACTAGCTATGTATGGCTCTTGAGCACTTGAAAAATTGACAAGCTCTGAATTTCCTGGTGGTCCAGTGGTTAAGACTCTGCCCTTCCAATGCAGTGGGCACAGATTTGATCCCTGGTCTGGAACTAAGATCTCACATGCCACATGGCACAGCCAGTAAGTAGCTAAATAAATAATAAAAAAAAATTTGACAAGCTCTAAGCAGATTTCAAAATCTTAGTATGGAGAGAAGTATGTAGAATATCTTATTGATCATTTTTATATTAAGTAATTATTGAAATAAATGGATTGTTTAATTTTACCTTTTTCTTTTCCTTCTTTAAATCTGGCTAATCATTGAAAATTACATCTGTGGTTCCTATTTATTGGCCAACACGGCTGTAGAGGACACTTGTACCAGCCTGTATCATCAGCATTGTAATAAAATGTCTTTCTTATACAAAAGTCACATCCTTGACCCACAGTCTGGAGGGTGTGTCTTGCGAAGGTTTTACGCATCCAGGTTGGTGATGGCCTTGAGCCAGCCACACTCACTCACTGTTCTGACCAAGTGTGTTAAACAGAGACTGGGCTCCTCTGGTTTTTGTGCCTCATACAGGTTGTAGTTCGAGATCAGTGTTCAACATGAGCTGGAGAGCCTACCTCACACTTAACACAATAGTATGAGCGCCTCCATGTACCTGGACAGCTCGTTACAGTGGGAGAGCTGTACTGTTACTACTACTCAGTATCTGTGTGTAGGTTTTTCTTTCTTAGATTTATTTATTTACGGCTGCTCTGGGTCTCCATTGCCGCATGCAGGCCTTCTCCAGTTGCGGTGAGCAGGCGTCTCACTGCAGTGGTCTCTCTTACTGCAGAGCATTGGCTTTAGGCGCAAAGGCTTAGTCGTCCCTTCACATGTGGGGTCTTCCTGGACCAGGGATTGAAACCATGTCCCCTGCACTGGCCGGCGGGTTCTTTCCGACTGGACCACCAGGCCTATGCATAGATTTTTTATGGCTTACAAAGGCCTTCATTCCCACCTTTGCAGAGTCACCCAGTCTTGCTGTCCCCATATTATCAATGACAAAGTGGAGCCTGGGAAATAACGTTGATTTCAGTGGCTCTTAAATTTCCCTTGGCTTTTCCAAAGGGAGAAGACAGGTCCTTCCCTGAGAGAGTGATTGAGCGGGTGGAGGGTGGGACCAAACACCCCCTGTGTGGCAGGCTCTGGGGACGGTCACACTGCTGGTGGTCAGACCACCTGGAGGCCCGAGAGGCCCCTGAGCTCTCATGAGGTCAGTCTGGGACTGGGTTCGAGCTGGGCTTCTGATGGCCAGTCTGGGGCTCTTCCCTGATGCCGTACCCTCCTGTCAGTGCACAGGTCCACTGTGCACTGTATTTGGGGTCTGGATGTACGGGATGATCCCCACATATGTGCCTCACCTTTAGCTCCAACCTTGACACTGTAAGGGCTTCCCTGATAGCTCAGTTGGTTAAAGAATCCACTGAAAATGCAGGAGACCCCAGTTCGATTCATGTGTTGGGAAAATCCACTGGAGATGGGATAGGCTACCCACTCTAGTATTCTTGGGCTTCCCTTTTGGCTCAGCTGGTAAAGAATCTGCCTGCAATTCGGGAGACCTGGGTTTGATCCCTGAGTTGGGAAGATCCCCTGGAGAAAGGAAAGGCCACCCACTCCAGTTTTCTTGACTGGAGAATCCCATGGACTGTGTAGTTCAGCAAAGAGTCGGGCACGACTGAGCCGTTTTTACTTTCTTGACACTGTGGGGGCTGGTATGGCTGAAGCAGGGTTAGGTGGTCAAACATGTGCCATTTTCTTAAAACTCCTGTTTACCGTGGGTGGTGTCTGGTTGGCTTTGGAATGTAGCTGGATCTTCATCACATTGGTGGGCTTAGGAAAAGGAAAATGAGTCTGCTTCTTCACACATATGCCAAAGGGTCACCTCCATGGAATTTGGAGATGCCAACTCGGACCTGCCGGAAGCGAAGGATTTGTCATTGGACATGGCTGAGCGGGATTTCATACCGGCTATACTTCAGCAGGACGGACCCTGCCCGGGGGGTCAGGGCAGAGTGAGGATGAGCCCGTGTGTCCTGCCATCACTGACCACTCCTTTCTCCCCTGCAGTGGACGGCAGACTGCAGTGAGCAGCTGGACAGCAGCTGTTCCTTCTCCCGAGGACGAGCGCCCCCGCAGCAGGTAGGGAACCAGCTCTGTTTTCTGGCAGGGGCTTCTCGTGGTCGTGTCTGTCTGGGGTCCTGGGCTGCTCACTTTGGTGCTCCTTAGCGGTGGAGATGTGGGGAGAGCAGGAAATGGCACACAGGAAGTATGGTCTGCCATCTGGAAAGTTCTCCCTGAATATCCAGCCCACAGTGAAGCCTTCGCTCCCCAGAACACATAGATTCATAAGGTTTATTTTCAGTAGCAGCATTGTTTATAATAACCAACATCTGCATGACCCATTGAGAGGGGAATGGATAAATGATGCGTGAAAAGTCCTTAGAGTGTAACAGTAACACAGGAGTGAACTGAGTGATGGATGCTACAGCTTCCGCGGAATATTACTCGGCAGTGAAAGGAGTGAAGCGGGGGTCACACATCAGCACCGGTGACTCACACATCAGCACCGGTGACTCACACATCAGCACCGGTGACTCACACATCAGCACCGGTGATGGAGCCTGTGAATAGTGGGTCTCCCAGGGTTTTGGTGCTGCTGGGGCACTTCGGAGATGACTTTTGCCCCAGCTTTGCAGAGGACCCGGAGGGGCAGCCCGTGGGGGTGAGAGAAGCCAACCAGTGTCCTGGGACCAGGCTGGAGCCCCCTACTTCACCCCCTGCTGCTTCCCTGTGAGATCCCAAGAGAATCCCCGAGCGGGTCCTATGACTGGGAGGGAAGGAGGCAGCTGCTCCTTGAGAACTGTCCCTGGTGACCCTCCGGGTCCCGCATACCCGCTGGTTGTCGAGCTGTCCTTGTTGAGATCTTATTCTACTTGTGGGAGATGGTGGAGTCGGAGGCCGAAAACGCCGTGGGTCTATTCCCGGCCTCACGCTGTGTCTGTCCAGAGAGATAAAGGAGGCACGCGGACTTCAGTAGTAGCTGGCTCCCTGTTCCGGAGCGACTGCGGTGACACATTGCCCGGGCCCACTTGCTTGTGTCTGACTTCAGTCCGCGCTGCTGATGGAACCCGCTCTCCTCTGTTCTCTCCTGAGGGCAGGTGGTCTGTCCTGAGAGGGGTGTCGGGTTTTGCTGTGCCGTGGTGCGGGGGCAGCTCTTCTGTGCAGCTCTCACGTGCGGGTCGGCTGATCCTTAGGTAGCACGCCCTGTGCAGCCTGGGGGAGGCGCTCTGCGCGGCTCTCACGTGCGGGTCAGCTGATTCTTAAGTTGGACGCCCTGTGCAGCCTGGGGGAGGCGCTCTGCCGCACACTCGGTGGCAGTTCTCTTTTGTCCTTGGCTTCCTCGTGTAGAAACCAGGAGGCTCGATGGCCCCCGAGGGTCCTTCTAGCTTCTACACGCCATCTGCAGGCAAAGCTCTAGGTCTACAAGATGTCCTGACCTGGCCAAGCTGGGACTTGACCCCAGGCCTCTCGCCTGCCCTGTCCCCTCATTGGCCCTTCTCCTTGTCTTCCTGTAGTAGGTATCCTCCTGAGGAAGTCTTTTGTCCCCCTCACTAGACTGCTGGTGCTTGGTCAGGGACCCTGTTTATATTCCTGAGCCCCTCCAGCTCTTGGCCTAAGACTTGGCATGTCAGGGGCACCAATCACTAGTATTTGGGGTTTCCTACGTGGAGATCCCCTTAACTCTTCAGTGGCAAAGGTAGTCTTGGATTTGAGGACTCAAGAATCAGAGAGAGGGCTTCAGGGGAGGGTTGAAAGTCTTGGATGGGGACAGAAGGGGCTGGTAAATGAGAGGCAAAAAGCTCTCTGTGAGTAGGTATCTGTTTCTGGAATCTTCCGGAATCTTCCTTTTGGTCCTTTCTCCTTTATCTTTTGTCCCTACTCTCCCTCTCTGGCCCCATTTTCCCATCAGTCCGTATGTGTTTCTAGAGGGGAGAGAACGGTTATCCCCCCACGTGCTTCTCATCTGCCTCCTCTGGCTGAGCTGTCCTTTCACAGCTGGTGTCCCCCCCCCGAAGGAGAGAGGATGGGAATTTGGCCTGTTGTTCAGTTGCTAAGCTGTGTCTGATTCTTTGCAACCCGATAGACTGCAGCACGTCAGGCTTCCCCATCCTCCACTGTCTCCCGGAGTTTGCTCAGACTCCTGTCCATTGAGTCGGTGATGCCATCCAACCTTCTCATCCTCCTTCACCAGGGCCAGGACTTGTGGGAAGGGGTACCCTGGCACAGTGAGGACCAGCTGCCCCTCAGACCCACCCTGGGAAGCAGCTGAACAGTTGGCTTGGGGTAAGCAGAGGATGAATGAAATGCAAGATGAAGTGCATTATGAAGCAAGTTAAAGAAGAAACTGTGAAGGCGCATGTTAGGTCCTTTCTTGTCAGGATGAACTGAGCATAGGTCCATTGTAGGGGGGCGCGCCAGGAGAGGAGGCGGGCTCTCAGAATATAAGCCCGCTTTACTCCCCGATGTCCCAAGGCAGGCGGGCTTCGTAGCCTGGCCCTCCTGGATGGCCCTTGGCCCTGCACACTGCGCTGCAGTGCCTGGAGAGGCAGGAGTTGGACTGAAATGAGGTCGCCTGAAGTCAGGAGAACCTTGGTTTGGTGATGAAAGGCTTGATTGTAGACATTAGTGATGCAGTTAATGAGGGTACCCTTGTGGCTCAGCTGGTAAAGAATCCTCCTGCAGTGCGGGTAGACCTGGATTTGATCCCTGAGTTGGGAAGATCCCCTGGAGAAGGGAAAGGCTACCCACTCCAGTATTCTGGCCTGGAGAATTCCATGGACTGTACAGGCCATGGGGTCGCAAGGCGTCGGACACGACTGAGCGACTTTGACTTCACTGATAAGGGTACAGACAGTAGAGTTGTGTTGGCAGGATGGAAGTCCTTCTTGCCACCAGCCTAGGAGCGTGTTCAGAGCTGGCGTGGTGGCTCGGCAGTGTCGGGTCAGCCTCCATCCTCCTCACGGTTCTGCCCTCTCTCTCCTGTTGCCTGTGTCCCGTGGCCCATGCGGGCTCATGTCCGTCTTCCTGCTAGGCCTGTACCCATTCTGGGCCTCGTCTCCAGGAGCCTCTGGTGTCCCTTCATGAAACAGCCATCTTTTTAACATTTTTTTTGGCTGCGAGGTATGTTTGGGTTCCCCAAACAAGAGTAGAACCCACACCCCAGCAGTGAAGGTGGGAAGTCTTAACCACTGGACCGCTGGGGACGTCCGTGAGGCAGCCATCTTCTGATGCCCCCTGGTGGATGGATCGAAGCTGGTCAGCATCCTCTAAGGAACTGTATCACAAGGAAAGCCCCACAGCTGGCTGGTGGCAGGGCCCCTGCCTGCCCTGCCCTGGGGTGGCCCCCCCGATGGAGCTGCCCATCGGGGAGCCTCTGCGGGTGCCCCCCCAATGGAGTTGCCCACTGAAGAATACCTCTGCGGGGCGTGGCTCTGATGGGATGGTGCTGCCCAGACGTTCCTCAAGAGCCCCTTCAGCCTCGTCCAGCACAGGCAGGAGTCCTGGACCAGCTCGTCGGGGCGCCTACTAGCCCTGTGAGCACCCACTGGCCTCCTCATGGCACCCTCTCACCCAGGCAGACACCCTCCGCCTCATACTAATGCATGCCGTGGTGAGGATGTTTCATGGAAATATCTGCCTGCCCCTCAGCCTGCTGGCCGGCCTTGAGCTGGACGCCAGGGCTGCCTCTCCATCCCTGACCGCCCCTGGCCCAGGGCCTGGCGCACAGCGGGTGCTCAGTCATGAGTCCTGCGATGGCTCAGAGCTGGTCTGTGCAGTCATTCCCTGGCCAGCTCTGTCCCTCTGGCCGCAGCAACTGTGCTGAACTTTCGGAGGTGGGAAGATGGTTTGCTCTACTGTCCCCCTGGGAAGAATTTCAGGGGGAAACTGAGGCTCAATCGAGGTATCTGGGGTGGGCTGGCTGTCCTGGCACTTTCCTTAACTGCCACACCTTGGTGTACCCAGAATAGTAGGGCTGGCAGGAGGGTGCTGAAGCATTGCATTCTGCCCAGGAAGCTGTGTGTTGATGAGTCTCAGACCACAAGCCAAAACGGGCCGAGGGCAGGCCCCATTTAGGGATTAGTTTAGCGCTGGGATTATTTTTTGTTATTTTAATTAATGTAAAAAATTGAAAACAAACAAACCAACCCTTGTCTTCTCTGCACCTTGCTTGGTAGAAGCAAGCCAGGGTAGGCATGAGATGGGAGGAAGGGGGCTCGGAGAGTCCAGAACAAAAAATGGGCTCCGTGTAGCCCTGAAGAGGCCTGACAACTGCCTGCCATTGGGGATGGGCTGTGTTGGGGACTGTTTGGCATCCTGGCAGCATCTTTCCCAGAGAGCTCGTCCATTGCCTGGTCAGTTACTCAGGAGGTTGGAATACAGTTTCCACCTTCTTATTATAATAGGGGAAGTGCCCGGAGAGGACTTAGAGGAAAGCACCTGGTTAAGAGCGTGTAGCCCAGTGCGTTTAGACGACATCTCTGATTGAGACTTAGCATTCGGGAAAGGAAGCTGAAGGCGGATGAAAGGTTGCTGTGAAATTAGGCACAAATAGCTCTTCTCCATCAGCATGGAAGTGCCAAGGAAGGGAAATTATGCGCAACAGCAGCAGGGCCTCTGATTATACCTTGAGAAGGACTTTCTGACCGAAGGACTGGCTGGCCCACAGTGTTGGCTGTTGAGCAAGGGACGGGATCTTTGCTGGGAACCTGATGAGCACACATCTTACCAGACAGGTTTGTGCGAAGCCCTGGGAAAGGCGGGGGTGTGTCAGAAATGTGTCCTGAGTCCTGGCTGAGAGCCCGTGACCCCTCACTCACTGGAAAGAAGGAGAAAAGGCCACTCGCCTGTTCCAGCGTGGTGCCCAACCGCAGATTGGAGCATCGGGGGGAAAAGAGCCCTGTCCCGGGGGTCAGGAGAGCCAGGCATTGAGCCGGGTGTGGCACACGCTCCAGTACCCCTTCCACACGTGAGACGCTGGGCTGCACGGCCTTCTCTCAGCCTCTCTGGAAGCCTCTTTCACTGTTTACGCCTGCTGTCTCCATGAAGTGGGACCAAATAGTGGCTCACGTCAGCAGCATCTGGATTTTCCTGATTTCTCTACTCTTTCCTCCACCTCCCCTGGTNTATTTCAAGGAAATCTCATGTAGAAAACCGAGAGGGCAGAACTATTTGGTGAGGCAGGAGAGGGCACCCACCTGCTCTCTCCCCAGCTCCATCCATGTCGTCACTCTGGGAGCATCTCTGCGGACCTCCCAGGTCAGCCCTGGGCCAGGTGACCCCTCAAGCCCTCTCCTCCCTGCCTTTCTGTGGTCCTGAGTCTGGTGCTGGCAGGAAAGGGAGGTATCTATGGGGGCTCGGAAGTTCCAAGAAGGCCTCCTAGTGAGGAGCCTTGGAGGATGGGATTGTTTCTCTGCGCACAGGTATAGGGCAAGCTGAGTGGGACCCCATTCCTTCAGCAGATGCTGGACAGGCAGCAAGCCAGAAGTGGCCTCTGCTGTAGCCCAGTCTAGGAGTGGTACTAATAATATTACCATTTGAAATTTTTTATTTAGTTATTTATTGGCCATGCCTGTAGGATCTTAGTTCCCTGACCAGGGACCAAACCTGGGCCCCTTGTAGGGCAGAAGCATGGAGTCTTAACATTTGAAATGCCAGGGAAGTCCCAGTGTTGCCTTTGAAACCTGGTGGTGGTGGTGGTGGTGGTGGTTTAGTCACTAAGTCGTGTCTGACTCTTGCGATCCCATGGACTGTAGCCTCCCAGACTTCTCTGTCCATGGGATTCTTCAGGCAAGAATATTGGAGTGGGTTGCCGTTTCCTTCTCCAGGGGATCTTCCTGACCGAGGAATCGAATCCAGGTCTCCTGCGTTGCAGGCAGATTCTTTACTGGACTGTGCTATGAAGGAAGCCTGGTTAATTAGCTGAGAGACTGCAGAAATGTACTTGGCCTTATAACTGTCTCCCTTTCCTCCCTAGCCTTTGGGTCCTAATTCAAAGACAGGGTAGAGAGAGAAGGGACAGATTGCACAAACAGGCAGGAGAGTTCCAGAATGAAAGGAGTGGCCTTGTCTGCTCTTGAACTCGTCTCTGGTGCCACTCAGGAGGCTTTTTCTTCTGGTCTCTGCTCTCTTGTTCTCCTGCCTCTGGCCTCTCTATTGTTTCACTTACTCACTCAGTCACTAAGTCATCTCCGATTCTTTGCGACCCCATGGACTGTAGCCCGCCAGGCTCCTCTGTCCATGGGATTCTCCAGGCAAGAATACTGGAGTGAGTTGCCATTTCCTCCTCAAGGATATCTTCCCAGGCCAGGAATTGAAACTGCATCTTCTGCGTTGGCAGGCAGATTCTTTACCACAGAGCCACCCAGGAGGGATTGAAATATTGGAGGTCCATCACTGTCTTTCGTACCAGCACGTGGGGTGCTGTCCTTGGTGCTGAACATGAACCACCACCACCACCACCACCCACCCCGCAGCCCCACCCCACCCAACACACACACATGCACGCATGCACAGCTGCACTTGCAGGTGTCAGGACAGGACTGTTTCTCCTTGGGCCTTGCCCTCCCCCACCACCTCCATCGGCACTTGACTCTTACTAATTCTCTGCTCAAGCACACCCAAGTCACCCTCAAAATCTGAGGGACCAAGAGGAGCCTCAGACCCAGCCTGCTGGAAGCCCCTGTTTTAGCCCAGAAGATGCCACTGGGGTCCTTTGGTCTTCAAGTATTCTGTGTGATGTAAAACACTCTCCCAGTGTCTCATGTTTCCCTTCCTGCCCCCACCCTGACTTGGGAATCGCTAATCTAGCCCAATGCTCATGGTACAGAAGAGGCAGCTCAGGTCCAAGGAGCTGGAGCAACCCTCCTGGGGCCCCCGGAAGCAGCTTGCAGACCTTGGGTCCTGCTTTCCCGTCCATCCATGCAGGGAGTTTTCCCTGGAGTCCAGAGTCATTGGCATGCATTGTGTCATTTGATGCTTAAGTATGTGGGGGTTTTTTTTTTTGGGTTTATTTTCCTTTTCTGTGACTCCTCATCTAGGTGGTAAGACCTGCAAGGCAGAGATGAGTGCCTTGGGCCTCCTGCAGCCCCTTGGTGGCTAGTGCTGTGTTAACTCACTATATGGGGGATAGATTGGGGCTGGGGACAGGGGACTTGGGAGAGCATCCTTGGAGAGGAAGGAGAGAAGTCTTGTCCGCTGTTTAACGGGACGGCCCACCCTGTCAGCTCCCCTGGGAGCCCTAAGCCTGTGGGGTTGCTTGCTCTTGGCTCCTGTGATGGACAGAATCTGTAGGAAAACATTTTGCAGCGAGAGAGGGAAATGGACTGGGATTATGAGCCTTCTGAGGGGCAGCAACCCGCATCTCGCAGGTACCCAGGTGGGGCCCTGTAGAGCTGATGACCAGCAGCTGGCCCCTGGGGCTGCAGGCCGCAGTCCTGGGCTGGCCAGCTCCGGTGTGGCTAACACAGCAGCAGACATCAGACGGACGCGCTCAAACATCCTCTAGTTGGAGCTTCACTTGTGACCCCACAGATAAAGGCGGGAGTCCTCCTGCTGCCCCCTGCCCTGTTCAGCCAGGTTCTGCCTTATTTCCAAACATTTGCAGCCTAAGATTGTCAACACCTGTGCACATGCACGTTGTGTGCAGAAGCAAAAATGACTCTGCAGTTGTATATTAATAAAAAACAGCAGCTTAGAAGAGGGTCATTTTTTCCCCATTGCACCTGACTTGGCGTGTTTTTCTACTGTGCAGTGACTCACTCCCATCTTGTTCCGTTCACTCCTGCATGGAGCCCTCTGTCCCTACCCATCCCAGCTCACACCCCCACATTCCCTCTTTCTCTCACTGCAAGCGATTTACTCCCTGCCCCAGTGCTGCCTTCCCAAGAGACAGGCTCAGAGAACCCAGGTGTTCGTAGGGATGTGGACGTGTGCTTGCGTTATGGGAAACTCTGCGGTGGGATCAGAAGTTATCTGAGTCATGTAACGGCAGGGCACAGTGGCTGAGAACATAAACGCTGGCCTCACATTCCGTGCATCCCCGTCTGGGAAACTAGCTGTGATGTGAGCAAGTTCTCTAGGCCTCGGTTTCCTCACCAGTGAAATGGGCATAGTGATGGCAACAGTTGCTTCCTAGGGCTGCCACAGATGTCAAGTGCTCAGGTGGTGCCTGGCGTGCCAGGAGTGCACGAGGGTTTGTGCTCATTCTCCAGGGCCTGTCATCGCCTCAGCTGGGGCGGCAGTGCACCCAGTGTGGGCCTTTGAGAGGCGGCTTCAGTCGCCCTGACGGTGAGCAGCCGTTTCCATTTCTTTTCCCACATGGTGTAAAGTGCTCATTAGCCCTTTGTGATATGCTCTGCGAGCAGCACGACTCACCCTGGCAAGGGGCCCCCTAATTGCCGGTTAAAGGGGCTGTTGTGAAGGCTCCAGCAGCATTTAAGTGCTAAAAACCGATCCACTGGAAAGCGTGATTGTTTCTGAGAAGGCTCTGCAGAACCTTGCATTGCAACAACTAGGGGGCTGGGCCAGGTGACCTCAGGGCCGGGGAAGGGGTGGGACTCAGAGGGAAGCCTTGGTCACTAGGGCCAGCTGTGGAACTGAAACTTGGAGAATGTTCTTGAAGAAGCCAGTGAGGCTTTGTGGAGAGCTTTCAGTGCCTATCCCCACGGAGTCCTTGCAAAGAAAATGATAGTGAATGATGCCGTGTCCCAAGACTCAGGAGGGGGTGGGGGAGAATAGGCAGGGGGACACAACAGAAAAGTGAAGCCAGGGCTCCTGCCATGGAGGGGATGGCAGACTAGTTGGGGAAGGGAGTTTCCTGAGTGCTTAAGATGGCTATTTCCCAGTGGGGTTTCCTCTGGGGGGACCACAGTCCCGCAGGACTCTCTAGAGTAGAAAGNAGAGTAGGCAGGGGGACACAACAGAAAAGTGAAGCCAGGGCTCCTGCCATGGAGGGGATGGCAGACTAGTTGGGGAAGGGAGTTTCCTGAGTGCTTAAGATGGCTATTTCCCAGTGGGGTTTCCTCTGGGGGGACCACAGTCCCGCAGGACTCTCTAGAGTAGAAAGGAAGAGTGGGGTGGATTTCTGGCCAGAGACATTGGATGAAAGCTGAGTAGTGTGCTGAGCTTCCCTGGTGGCTCAGCTGGAAAGAATCTGCCTGCAGTGCAGGAGACCCCGGTTCAATCCCTGGGTTGGGAAGATCCCCTGGAGAAGGGAAAGGCTACACACTCCAGTCAGTGTTCATGCGCTTCCCTGGTGGCTCAGATGGTAAAGAATCCACCTGCAATGTGGGAGCCCTGGGTTCCATCCCTGGGCTGGGATGATCCCCTGGAGGAGGGCATGGCAACCTACTCCAGTATTCTTGCCTGGAGAATCCCCATGGACAGAGAAGCCTGGCGGGCTACAGTCCATGGGGTCACAAAGAGTCGGACACGACTGAGCGACTAAGCATGGCATAGCGTGCTGCCACCTACTTGAGGAATCAGCATCTAAGACCAGTAAAGGCACTGAGAAATTCTGCAATAAAATAATTATCAGTCATGTGACTGTGCATCCCAAATATTTGACTAAGGAGCCTTTTTAAACTTTTTGACCCCCAGGAAACTTTTTAATATCCACTGTTTCCAACAGTGTATTCCATGGACCCTCCAGCTTGCCCTACTTTTAAACGACCAGCCGTCCTTTCCCTCAGTGATTCTGATGCACACTGACATCTATGAGCCAATGGCTTAGTGTTTCTAGAACCTGCTGGGAGCACACAGTGGATCAGGAAGGAAATCGGCCACCGAAGTGTGTGCTGCACAGGGTTGGTGCAGGCTCGTGGGGCACCAGCTGATGAGAAAATGGCAGAACCATATAGGAAGGAAGGCTCTTGAGCTGGATCCCAAGAGAGAGAAAGACCGGGGGTGAGCGGGAAGGAGACTTGTTTTCTCTGAGTGCAGGAAGAGCATAGCGGCCCAGCCTGCAATAAAGCCAGGGCCTTCGGGAGCTCGGGGTGGCCGCCGAGCCCTTTCACAGACTGTCTGAGCCGCACAGCCACACAGAGCCTTGCCCGTGTGCCGGGGGGACCCGGAGGCCCCTGTAGCAGCAAGGGGAACAGCCACGCCCCTCACCACCTTCTTCCCTGCCCTGTCTGTGTCTTGGGGGTTTCATGGTTTGAGGACTGGTGCTCAGGGTCAGGAAGATCCCCTGGAGAAGGAAATGGCAACCCACTGATGTATTCTTGCCTGGAGAATCCCCATGGACAGAGGAGCCTGGCGCGCTACAG
The DNA here is from genome assembly GCA_006410615.1 of Neotragus moschatus. Lineage (NCBI taxonomy): Eukaryota > Metazoa > Chordata > Mammalia > Artiodactyla > Bovidae > Neotragus > Neotragus moschatus. Next base: position 688,998 of record SJYA01002924.1, read on the forward strand.
TCTGTGGGATTGCAGAGAGTCGGACGTGACTGAGTGACTGAGCAGCAAGCAGCCCAGGACGCAGGAAAGGGGAGCGTCCAGGCGCTTGATGGTTTCAGGGCTTAGCCTGGACCCGACTCCACACGGCAGGTGGCCCCAGGGTCCGCTGGGTGCTGTCGACCCGGAGCTGACGGGCGCTGGGGTGGGCGTGGGAAACCACTAGGGTCCTGGCTGTCAGTTCAGTGGCAGCGGTCACCCCACCAGTGAGTCCTGGCCCCTCTGGGCACCAGCTGGGTCACCACCTCAGCTTCATCAAGGGACCAAGAAGGGAGTCTCTGCTGGTTGAGGCTCTTCCCTTCCTGCGCTGAGACTTGAAGGACACAGACTTTGCTTCCAAGAGCCAGGCCCTTTCTCCAGCCCCGGGTGGTAAAAAGTCTCATGCAATGATTATATGCCTGTCACGTCCCATCGCCCAGA
>SJYA01002924.1:692774-739967 GCA_006410615.1 Neotragus moschatus
GGCTTCCGCTGGATGCGGATGCTGCGTGCTGAACCGGAGGTTGAGCTGATGGGAGGGTGATGGGGGGACGGTTGAGTAGCAGGGTGTTTGCTGGAGACTGCGGTGGTCTCAGAATTTTTGGCATTTAAAATAGGGCTCAGGTTGTCTCCGTCAGCTCAGGAATAAGTTCTCTGGGTTGCTGTGAGGGTGGGTGGGAATTATGAGGACTCCATGGTGGCTCCTTGGTAGTTAATCCGCCTGCAGTGTGGCAGCCCTGGGTTCCGTCCCTGCGTCAGGAAGATCCCCTGGAGAAGGGAACGGCTCCCCACTCCAGTATTCCAGCCTGGAGAATTCCATGGACAGAGGAGCCTGGTGGGCTGCAGTCCATGGGGTCACAAACAGACACGACTGAGCAACTTTTACTCACTCACACACATGAGGAAATGTGTGGAGAGAGTCTATAAACTATGAAGTACTGAGAAAAATAGAGGCTTCTCGCCGACGAATGGAGCCGGTGCTGCAGCGCGTGGTTGAAGGGGCGTGGTTGAAGGGGGCGGGGCCTCGATTTACAGGGAGTCGCCTGCTCAGGGGCCCAGCCGCTCCTGCAGCTTCCCCCCTGTCACGCTTCCCCACCAGCAGCCAGCGGGGCCTTGTTCTGGACCCCCAGAATCCAGAGGCTGGTAGGTCCTCTGCCAGGGATGCTGCTTCAGAAGAGGCTGGGGCCTGAGCTTGCGATGCCCAGGCACCTCGCTCAGTTGGTGCTCCCTTCACCGGGCAGGTGGTGGAGAGCCTCCCCTCTCTGCTAGGAGGGGTGCTGGTCTCATAGCCACCACCTCCAGCCTCTAGCCCAGGAGGGAGCTTTATGTGCATTTGGACTGTGGTGCTGGAGAAGACTCTTGAGAGTTCCTTGGACTGCAAGGAGATCAGTCCTGAATATTTATTGGAAGGACTGATGCTGAAGCTGAAGCTCCAATACTTTGAATACCTGATGTGAAGAACTGACTCATTGGAAAAGACCCTGATGGTGGTGAAAGATTGAAGGCGGGAGGAGAAGGGGACCACAGAGGATGAGATAGCTAGATGGCATCACCAACTCTATGGACATGAGTTTGAGTAAGCTCCAGGAGTTGGTGATGAACAGGGAAGCCTGATGTGCTGCAGTCCGTGGGATTGAAAGAGTCGGATACGACTGAGCAGCTGAACTGAACTGACTGGAGTGTTCATGAGTTACCTTCAAGATGAATCACACTCCTCCCTGTGAGATGTTTGCAGCCCCGGGTGTAGCTGTGGCTTCCCCTCCCTTTTTCATGGTTGTTCTCTATCCATCCTATGTTCCTCCTTCTTTCAGGTCCTCAGATCTCAGGGCCGTCACTCCNCCGCCCCGCACCGTTCACTGCCCAGCCCCCATGAGCCATACTGCCTGCTCACCTTCTTGACCTCTCACAGTGACCCTGCTTGGCCGTGGTCCAGCCCAGCGGCCGAGACCCACTGGTGGGAGCGGAGATGTATGTTTCAGCCAAGAAAAAAAACGAAAGATGGTGTCAGGGCCTGGGCTGACTCTGGAGAGGACAGTAACTCCAGACAGACATGGGGCGGGGGGTGGTGGTGTGTGAGACAGATGGTTGTTTTTCTTCCTTACCTTTGAAATAATTTTTGTTGTTGTTCCATCACTCAGTTATGTCCGACTCTTTGCAACGCCATGGGCTGTAGCATGCCAGGCTTCCCTCTCCTTCACCATCTCCCATAGCTTGCTCAAACTCATGCCCATTGAGTCAGTGCTGCTGACTTAAAATTCACATAGCATAATATTAACCCTTTGAAGGTATTCAACTCGGTGGCATTTAGTACATTGATAATGCTGTGTAATCACCACCTCTCTCTAGTTCCCAAACCAGATGGTAATCCTATGTTTGAACTTTCTGAGGAACAGCTAAATCGTTTTCCACAGCAGCTGAATGTTTCACATGGCCAGCAGCAACATGCAGGGGATCCCATTTCTCCACGCCCTCACCAACACTTGCTCTTCTCCATTTTTTTTTTACGTCTACTCATGGCTTTTTATTTTTTCCTTCCAGTCCTTACCCATCCACCCTTGTCTCCCTGTCACTTCAGATCTAAATATAACTGACATTCTGGGTTGCATTCCTGCATCTCACCTGTCCCACCGCTAACTCTGCCCCCCACCCACCCCCAGTGGTTACCTCCCTCTTGGCAGTGGTCTCCCTGCAGTGTCAGTGACAGAACCTGGGAGGGAGATGCTCGCATCCTTATTTCAGAGTTGAAACGCAGCTCAGAGATGCACAGTAACGTGCCTGGGAACAGAACCGTGATTTGAGTCCTTCGGACACCATCCAGTGTTCAGGCTCAGGGATACGAGTATCCTTGAACTGGCTTGATCCCCTTAACTTTTTATGTAAAATGACGCGCATGTGCATATTTTGGGGGACAGAGGCCCAGACAGTCGTATCAGACTTCCCCGGGGGACCCCGTCTTCTTGCTGTCCTGCCCCTGCTTGTGTGGTTTCTGTACGAACTTTTGGGATGATTTGTGGGGATGGAGAGAGGAGATGCCTTGGACACGGAGGCATCCTGTTAGGAGGAGATAGTGCCAAGCAGAGACCCAAGAGCGGGGCTTCCTCGACCTGCCTCACTCACGCCCGGCCACCCACTCACTGTCCCCCCTCCGTCCTCCCCCCGGCAGCGCTGGGGGCACTTCCTCCTGAGCTGCTGGACTGCACGGGGCTGGGCCCTGCAGGCTTCTGAGTTTAGGAAAGCTGACCTTTCTCCAGCTGAAGTTGGCTTAAAGCTCCACATTCAGAAAACTAAGATCACGGCATCCGGTCCCATCACTTCACAGCAAATAGATGAGGAAACGGTGGAAACAGTGAGAGACTTTATTTTTGGGGCTCCACACATCACTGCAGATGGTGACTACAGCCATGAAATCAAAAGACACTTACTCCTTGGAAGGAAAGTTATGACCAACCTAGACAGCATTTTAAAAAGCAGACATTACTTTGCCAACAAAGGTCCATCTAGTTAAGGCTATGGTTTTTCCAGTAGTCATGTATGGATGTGAGAGTTGGACTATAAACAAAGCTGAGCGCCGAAGAATTGACGCTTTTGAACTGTGGTGCTGGAGAAGACTCTTGAGAGTCCCTTGGACTGCAAGGAGATCTAACCGGTCCATCTTAAAGGAGATCAGTCCTGGATGTTCATTGGAAGGACTGATGCTGAAGCTGAAACTCCAGTACTCTGGCCACCTGATGCGAAGAACTGACTCATTGGAAAAGTCCCTGATGCTGAGAAAGATTGAGGGCAGGAGGAGAAGGGGACAACAGAAGATGAGGTGGTTGGATGGCATCACTGACTCAATGGACATGAGTTTGGGTAGGTTCTGAGAGCTGGTGATGGACAGGGAGACTTGGCGTGCTGCAGCTCATGGGGTTACAAAGAGTCGGACATGACTGAGTGACTGAACTGAACTGAACTGACCTTTGCTCAGGTCAAGTTCAGGAGCTGATTTTCTGCAGAAGTGAGGCTCTTGCCTTCCCTGAAGTAGGGGCCAGTCAGAGCTTGCAGTGTGCCTTGGGAAAGGAAGGAGTAGTTTGCACCTCTGAAGCCTGGTCGCAAGGCTGGCTGAATCCCCAAATGGTGAGGAACACACAGAGTATACCATACAGTCCCTTTAAGTATTTTTATCCACTCTACTGTTAAAAGGAGACATGAGCCCATTCATAACTGAGACTGTGCGTACACACTCAGAGTACACAGTGTAAACTAAGGGCCAGGTGTGAGTTAAATAAAGTAACTGCAGAGCGGGGCAGAGAAGCCAGCAGTGGAGGGGGGCGGACGCACAGTCTGGGGAAGGCTTCCGAGAGGTGGCATTTCCCTGGGACATGCCCATCTCTCCTCCTTTCCCTGGGAGCACGTGAATGGTGAAACCGCTGGGGAAACTGAGGCCCAGAGGACAGAAGTGATGACCCTGCCTCATGGACTGAGGCTGTCTAGTGGGGATTGAGTGGTGAGGCCAGGTTTTCCGAAGGTGTCTGCATCAGTTCATGCAAATTAACATCCTAACAAAATACAGTTTGGCAGCAGTAACAAATGACTTCCAGGGAGAGGAAGGTTCCCCTATTGCTGAGGGCCCTTGTCCCTTCTGGATCTGGAGGAACTGGCTACACCCACTCATCACCAGGCTTACTCACTGGGAGGAGCCGCCCAGATTTGCTGACAATCTCCCCACCCCTCACCAGACACCTGGGGTGTGTGTGTGTGTGTGTGTGTGTGTGTGTGTGACACCTGGGGGTGTGTGTGTGTGTGAGACACCTTGTGTGTGTGTGAGACACCTTGTATGTGTGTGTGTGAGACACCTTTGTGTGTGTGTGTGTGACACCTGGGGGGTGTGTGTGTGTGTGACACCTGGGGGTGTGTGTGAGAGACACCTTGTGTGTGTATGTGAGACACCTTTGTGTGTGTGTGACAGCAGGTGTGTGTGTGTGTGTGTGACACCTGAGGGGTGTGTATGTGTGTGACACCTGGTGTGTGTGTGTGTGAGACACCTGGGGGGGGTGTGCGCACGCACGCTCTGTCATGTCCGACTCTTTGGCCCCATGTACTGTAGCCCACCAGACTCCTCTGTCCATGGGACTTCCCAGGCAAGCATACTGGAGTGAGTTGCCATTTCCTCCTCAAGGGGATCTTCCTGACCCAGGGAGCGAACTCGCGTCTCTTGGGTCTCCTGCATTGGCAGGTGGATTCTTTACCACTGGCTCCCTGGCCAAATCCCATCTCTCTTGGGTGGCTGGGAGTTTGGGTGCAGCGCCCTGTGGCAACCTTGTGGCTAAGCCAGGAGCCATGTTCCCCCTTAGGGTCTGGCAGTCCTGGGGATGCACTTAACGTGCCCAGCCTCTGCAGCAGCCCTAGGAAGTAGGGTACCACCCGGTTGCCAAGGCTTCCCGCAGCCCGAGTTTCCATGGAGGGACAGAAATCAGAGAAGGCTGTTGCCTTGGAAACCCTGTTGGCAGCAGTGACTCAGCTGGTCTGTAGCCACCTTAAGACCTCCTCCAACCTGCCTGGCCCTCCAGGGAATTCTGAGCCCCAGACCTAGGGAGACAGCAGCCCTCCCTGCCGACTGGACCCTAGAGGCTGCTGAGGTGAGAATAAAGGGCCCAGGCAAGCTAAGCAAGTGTCTGAGGGGGGCTGGACTCAGAGGTGCGGTCCCTGTGCACATGACCTGGGGGTGAGGGGTCAGCCATTTCCGCCGGCTAGAGTCTCCGGTTCCCTCCTTCCGCGCTGCCAGGACTCACAGGGAACACAGGTGACTTCAAGCAGTCGGTTCCTTTGCGGGCCAGCCTGTTTCTACCAGGCAGATTTGTTAGCTGAAAGGCATGTTTCCAGACCTCTCTCCAGCTCTGCAGTCCTGCACCATCACCACTAGGGTGGGGCCGGAAGGGGCGAGAAAGTCCCCTGACACCCCTCTCCCACCCCAGCTGCATCCACCCACCCGCGCTGTGCTTCCAGAGCGGGCCTTGCAATTCCTTTTGCCTTTGGGCCCGATGCTTGCCCGCACCCCCCCCCCCCCTTCCCGCTAGAACCCGGGCCTCCTTGCTGGCTGCGCAGTGTTTCGCTCCAGGCCTCTGCCTGGGACATTCTCCCAGATGCTCTGCTGGGCCAGCTCCCCTCCCAGCTCCACTCCCTCCGCCCCTGGCCACTCTGGGTGCTGCTCCTCTGAGCTCCGCTGCACTCACTCTGCCGGCCTGTGACCCCGAGGGCCCAGCCCGAGACAGAGCCCCCAAGGACAGAAGCGTGTGTGGAAGGGGGCGTCGATCATACCCCCGCCCCGTCCCCTCGACCTCCCCCAAGCCCTGCTGGGTTTTGCAGCCACGGTTTCTCTTGGGGATCCAGGGCTCCTCAGTCCGTTGGACTTTGGGCTACAGTCCATGGGGTCGCAAAGAGTCGGCCACGACTGAGCGACTTTGCTTCGCTTATCTCATGCTGCCCCCTGCTGGTGCTCAGGCTCAGCGCGCTCTTAGTCCGAGTTGAGGACTCCTGTGAGCCGTCTGAGGGCAGGAACCACGTGGGATTTATTTTACAGGACCCCAAGAAAGGTCGGCAGATCCCCAGACACAAGAGATTCTGTGAAAATGTTTGATGAAATAAACTGATTACTCTGAAATTTGAGAGTTGCATTAATGCAGCTGGAAAATGCTGCCACCAGCCCACCGGGCAGCTCTTGCCACACCTTGGCTAATAATAATATGTTTCTCTGGTGGCTCAGTGGTAGTAAGGAACCCGCCTGNGATTCTGTGAAAATGTTTGATGAAATAAACTGATTACTCTGAAATTTGAGAGTTGCATTAATGCAGCTGGAAAATGCTGCCACCAGCCCACCGGGCAGCTCTTGCCACACCTTGGCTAATAATAATATGTTTCTCTGGTGGCTCAGTGGTAGTAAGGAACCCGCCTGCCAATACAGAAGGTTCGGGTTCGATCCCTGGGTGGGGAGGATCTCCTGGGGAAGGAAATAGCAACCCACTCCAGGATCCTTACCTGGGAAATCCCATGGACAGAGGAGCTTGGTGGGCTACAGTCTACCAGGTTGCAGAGTCAGACACAACTTAGCGACAAGATAACTGCAGAAGCAGTAACTAATACTCACTAAGGCTCTGCGCATGCCCCAGACCCATTCTAACTGCTTGCCGCCCATCGTCCAAACTCAGCACAGCTTCAGGAGCTAAGAACTATTGTTATTTTCACTTCAAAGAATGATAAACTTGCAGAAAAACTGAGTAACTTGCATGAGGCTGTGTTGGCTATCTAGAGTCTGTGCTGTTGCTAGTCACTCCGCTGCTGCTCAGCCCCAGTAACAATAATAACAATGACAGTAATAGTGGGAGCAGCACTCCCAGTAGCACTAATACTTTTACCTTGTTATTTTAATTTTACTTAATTATTGCCTGTATTTACTGTTACCATATATTCTCTACATGTACATTTATAATAGTGTTTGCTGTATGCTGGGCACAGTTCTAAGCACTTCAGTATATTAACTAATTTAATCCTCCAACTGCCATATGATGTTCAGTTCAGTTCAGTCGCTCAGTCGTGTCTAACTCTTTGCAACCCCATGAATCCCAGCATGCCAGGCCTACCTGTCTATCACCAACTCCCAGAGTTCACTCAAACTCACATCCATCATGTCGGTGATGCCATCTAGCCATCTCATCCTCTGTCGTCCCCTTCTCCTCCTGCCCCCAATCCCTCCCAGCATCAAAGTCTTTTCCAATGAGTCAACTCTTCGCATGAGGTGGCCAAAGTACTGGAGTTTCAGCTTTAGTATCATTCCTTCCAAAGAACACCCAGGACTGATCTCCTTTAGAATGGACTGGTTGGATCTCCTTGCAGTCCAAGGGACTCTCAAGAGTCTTCTCCAACACCACAGTTCAAAAGCATCAATTCTTCAGCACTCATTTTTCACAGTCCAACTCTCACATTCATACATGACCACTGGAAAAACCATAGCCTTGACTAGACGGACCTTTGTTGGCAAAGTAACATCTCTGCTTTTCAATATGGTATCTAGATTGGTCTTAATTTTCCTTCCAAGGAGTAAGCGTCTTTTAATTTCATGGCTGCAATCACCATCTGCAATGATTTTGGAGCCCCCCCAAAATAAAGTCTGCCACTGTTCCCATCTATTTCCCATGAAGTGATGGGACCGGATGCCATGATCTTCATTTTCTGAATGTTGAGCTTTACGCCAACTTTTTCACTCTTCTCTTTCACTTTCATCAAGAGGCTCTTTAGTTCTTTGCTTTCTGCCATAAGGGTGGTGTCATCTGCATATCTGAGGTTATTGATATTTTTCCTGACAATCTTGATTCCAGCTTGTGCTTCTTTCAGCCCAGCGTTTCTCATGATGTACTCTGCATGTAAGTTAAATAAGCAGGNCTCTTTCACTTTCATCAAGAGGCTCTTTAGTTCTTTGCTTTCTGCCATAAGGGTGGTGTCATCTGCATATCTGAGGTTATTGATATTTTTCCTGACAATCTTGATTCCAGCTTGTGCTTCTTTCAGCCCAGCGTTTCTCATGATGTACTCTGCATGTAAGTTAAATAAGCAGGGTGACAATATACAGCCTTGATGTACTCCATTTCCTATTTGGAACCAGTCTGTTGTTCCATGTCCAGTTCTAACTGTTGCTTCCTGACCTGCATACAGATTTCTCAAGAGGCAGGTCAGGTGGTCTGGTATTCCCCTCTCAGAATTTTCCACAGTTTATTGTGATCCACACAGTCAAAAGGCTTTGGCATAGTCAATAAAGCAGAAATAGATGTTTTTCTGGAACTCTCTTGCTTTTTCCATGATCCAGTGGATGTTGGCAATTTGATCTCTGGTTCCTCTGCCTTTTCGAAAACCAGCTTGAATACCTGGAAGTTATGGTTCACGTATTGCTGAAGCCTGGCCTGGAGAATTTTGAGCGTTACTTTACTAGCGTGTGAGATGAGTGCAATTGTGCGGTAGTTTGAGCATTCTTTGGCATTGCCTTTCTTTGGGATTGGAATGAAAACTGACCTTTCCCAGTCCTGTGGCCACTGCCAAGTTTTCCAGTTTGCTGGCATATTGAGTGCAGCACTTCCACAGCATCTTCTTTCAGGATTTAGTAATTATCCCCATTTTACTAATGAGAAAACTTAGGTATAGAGAGAGACAGTGACTTGTGCAGCATTTCCCAGTTAGTAAGCGATGCTGTTGGGGCTCCAACTCCTGAAATCCTGTTCCAGAGTCTACACCTTTAAATATGGGGACAACATGGACATATGCCAGTGAATCCGGGCAGCACGTCTAGCCTGGAGGTGTGCCCGCCCACAGCAGACATGCAGATAAAACGGGATTGCTGGACTGGCCCAGAGGCAGGCCCAGGCAGGAGGAAGCCGAATGGAGGCCTGTGTGACCTCAAGAAAGTTGCTGGGTCTCTCTGTTCACTTGCTTTCCCATTGGCATAACTGGGCAGGATGATGGGGTTTGGGGCGTTCATTGGCAAGGAGTTCAGCATCTTTGTCTGGAAAGATTGAGGGGAACTCTGGTACCCTTCACCTCCCTAGGGGTGGGACATCATGTTAGTGCCCCCACCCCACCCCCAGGCCCCACATTCTTGCCTGCATCCAGTCCTTTGTCTTAAAGGAAGCTCTGTGTTCCCAGGCCTGAGGGAGGAGGGTGCCGTCTCCTCCAGGCGGGACAGGGCTGGTTCTGCAGCCTAGAGCAGGGCAGGACCGGGTCTCTCCTGCTCATCTCTGCTCTTCCTCCTTGCTGGGCTGGGACACGATGCTTGAGTGAGCTGTCCTTTCAATGCCAGTATGTCTTTTCTGGCCCAGGTGTGGAAAAGGGAAGCTGGAAGACGGGGACGGAATCAACTTGAATGACATCGAGAAGGTCCTCCCGGCCTGGCAGGTAGGTACAGGGCAGCGTCTCCAACAGCCCTCTCCCTGCCCTCAGCCTGGACAGGGCCTGAACACACTGGGCCCTGGCTCTCGAAGGGTATGCCCAGCTGGATGTACTGCAACGGTAGGTGGGCCGGGGCGGGTACCCACCTTGGTACAGAGTGTCCCATGGTGATGTGTTGTGGCAGCCTGCGCTCGGATGTTAGGGAAGGATGGATAAAATGGCCGGTGCCCTGCAGCCCAGCAAACTGGGAAGTTTTTGTCCCTTGACCTGGAACCTCTGAGGTGAGGCAAACTGCAGTGTTCTGGTGGAACTGGCAGGGCTGCTTCGGTTGCCAATGTGGCCAGGGCTATTTTTAGGCCTCTGAACAGTGGACTTGTCCTACCAGCCTCTAGGTGTCTGCTGCACTTGCTGATTTTGTCATTGACTGGACTCCTTTTCCTGAATGGGGCCAGGCTCCGGAACAAAAGGACTCACTCAGCACAGAGACAGTGAATCCAGGTCCCTAGAGGCTTCTGGTGCTGGGCATTGGGCAGACACAGTAGGAGTGTAGCTGCTTCTGGGAAAGAGGCGAGACCTCTCGCAGAGAAGAGGAAGAGCTGGGTGGCCGGGCTCCGCAGTGGCCTGCCATGCACGTGCCACGCCGCCCTTGCCGTGCACGCGCCACACCGCCCTTGCTATGCACGCGCCATGCCGCCCTCGCCTGCTCTCTTCTGAGTCAGTCTTGGTACATCGCCTGCATCCATTCTTCTCTACCCTCTCCCTCTGATTCTTTCCCACTTTGTTGCTGAGTGATTATGGGCCTCTTAACAGGAGGCGATAGAATGTATAGTCAAGACCTCAGCAATCTGACTAAGATGTGACTTGGGCTTGTTTTTCTTTGTGTTTGTAACAGTTCAGTTCAGTCGCTCAGTCGTGTCCAACTCTTTGTGACCCCATGGACTGCAGCATGCCAGGCTTCCCTGTCCATCACCAACTCACCAACTCCCAGAGCTGACTCAAACTCGTGTCCACTGAGTCCGTGATGCCATCCAACCATCTCATCCTCTGTCGTCCCCTTCTCCTCCTGCCTTCAATCATTCCCCAGCATCGGGGTCTTTTCAAATCACTCGGGCTTTATTGAGCTTCTTGGATCTGTAGGTTCATAGCATTCATCAAATTTGGAAACATTTCAACCATTATTCTCCTCACTTCCACTGGAACCCACCCACCCACCATAATTCCAATTATGTGCACCTTTTGCTTCTTCATGTTATCCCGTGGCTCACCAAAACTCTGCTTATTTTTCTAAACGCGTCATGCTATTTTACATGTATTTGTTTGTTTATGGCTGCGCTGGGTCTTCACTGTTGTGAAAGCACAGGCTTTCTCTAGTTGCGGCAGGCGGTGGCCTCTCTAGCTGTGGTGCTGCCGCACACAGGGTCTGGAGCATGGGCTCGCTGGAGTCGTGGCGCGTGTTTAGTTACCCCCCAGCACGTGGGATCTCCCTGGACCAGGGATTGGACCCATATCCCCTGCTTTGGCAGATGGATTCTTTGGGTTTTTTGGCTTGTTTTTAATTTAAATTTATTTATTTTAACTGGAGGCTAATTACTTTACAGTNCTGGAGCATGGGCTCGCTGGAGTCGTGGCGCGTGTTTAGTTACCCCCCAGCACGTGGGATCTCCCTGGACCAGGGATTGGACCCATATCCCCTGCTTTGGCAGATGGATTCTTTGGGTTTTTTGGCTTGTTTTTAATTTAAATTTATTTATTTTAACTGGAGGCTAATTACTTTACAGTATTGTATTGGTTCTGCCACACATCAACATGAATCTGCCACGGGCGTACACGTGTTCCCCATCCTGAACCCCTCTCCCACCTCCCACCCCATACCATCCCTCTGGGTCATCCCAGTGCACCAGCCCTGGCAGATGGATTCTTAACCACTGGACCAACAGAGAAGTCATGCACGTATTTTTTAGTGTTTTTCTCTGTTTCATTTTGGAGAGTTTCTATTGCTCTGTCTTCAAGTTCACTAAGCTTTTCTTGTAGTGTCTAATCTGCTGTTAATCCTGTCCTGTGTATGTTTCATCTCAGACATTTATGGATCATCTCTGGAAGTTCAGTGTTGGTTTTTTGGTGTTTATCTTTTATTTCTGTCCTCTTCATGCTCATGCTTTCTCGTATCTTCTTGGGCATATGGAATATATGATTGTAGCTATTTTAATCAGAGAAGGCAATGGCACCCACTCCAGTACTCTTGCCTGGAAAAATCCCATGGACAGAGGAGCCTGGTAGACTGCAGTCCATGGGGTTGCTAAGAGTCGGACATGACTGAGCAACTTCACTTTCACTTTTCACTTTCATGCATTGGAGAAGGAAATGGCAACCCACTCCAGTGTTCTTGCCTGGAGAATCCCAGGGACGGGGGAGCCTGGTGGGCTGCCGTCTACAGGGTTGCACAGAGTCGGGCACGACTGAAGCGACTCAGCAGCAGCAGCAGCTGTTTTAATATTCTCTACTAATTCTGCCATCCATGATGTTTCATAGTCTGTTTCTGTTAATTGATTTTTCTCTTGAGTATGGGGCATATTTTTCCTTACATGCTTGGTAATTTTATATTAGATGCGATATACTAGGAATTTCACATTGTTGGTGTTGGGCATTATTAATATTATTTGTTAAAATATTTTGACCTTTATTCCAGAATACAGTTTGATAGAATAGAGTTTGATCCTTTAAAGGCTTGCTTTCTAAGCTTCGTTAGGTGTGAAACCTTTCAAGCAGATTTTGCTCAGGCAATAGTCTTCTGAAGTTGCCACTTGGTGCCTTATGTCCTAGGAGGCATTTCCACCATGTTGGCTGGGAATACAGACTCCTTCCAGCCACGTCTGATCTTAGGAGGTTATTCTGTCAATTCACTGCAGATAGCTTTTCACCAGCCCTGGAAGTTTCCTCACACACATGTGAAATTTGAGCTTAGCTAAAGACTCAAGTGCCTACAATTTCTGGATTTTGCTCCGTGGTCAGTTTTATCCTCTCTGGTTCTCTGCCTTTGAAATTCTGGTGGCCTTGCACTCCCTGAATTTTGAAGTCTGTCCCCTTAGTTTATTGAGACTGTGGGACTCTGTTTGGACTCCTCCCTGCCTAGTAGACTGGAAACTCACCAGGCACCAGACTGGGGCACGTATGGGGTTACCTCATTATAAGGGAAAGTGTGGTGACTTTACGATGGAGAAACCTGTCAGGCTGCAGCCTGACCAGGCGATCAGAGTTGGCATCATTAGTGTGGGATGGGTGGACACCTTGTACCCCTGACGTGCTGCACAGAGAAAGCCCAGCATCATTCCTGGGGTTTTCCTACCAAGAAAATACAGCCTGCGTCTGGTCCTGAGGAACCAAGTAGAAAGGCCATCCTTTAAAACTGCTTGGATATGAAAGACAGAAAGCCTGAGGGGTCTTCAAGAGTAGAGGGAATTGAAGCAGCAGGCACCAAAATGCAATGTGTGTTCCTTTCTGAGATCCTGGACCAAAAAAGAAATAAAGACCTTGTTGGACAGCGGAAGAATGTGAATTGGGGTCTGTGACAGTACTGTTTCTTAGATAGAAGTGTCCTGACTTAGGGGGCTATATGACCATTAGATGGATGAGTGTTTTTGAGAAACACTCATGATGATAATTTGAGGGATATGTGACCTCATGTCTGCAGTATGTTAGAAAAAGATGAGTCATGATGAGTGTGTGGCTCCACAGATAGGAGGAGGGCGCCGACATGGTGCGGTCTTAGCAGTCGGGGAGTCGAGTGAGGAGGATGGGGATGGGGTGGGGATGCTCTGTGTACTGATTTTGCTCAGCCTAACACTGAGTCACTTTCCTATGTTTGAAAGAGAACTAATGAGTAGGGCCTAGGACATGGTGTGTAGGTCAGAGGCACAGAGTATCTGCTAATGAAATTCCCTCTGCACTAATGAAATGTACTCTGGTGGATCTGTACTCAATTCTCATGGTTAAAATAAAGCTAACCCTGGTGCCAAAGACAAAAGGTAAAATACTCAGAAATCGCTGCTTTATCACTCTGTTCCTAAGTGTCTACAGTGCCCGTTATTGGTAGAAAAAATACATTTTCAAGGCACTGGTGTACGTGAGGAGCACCGCCTGCCCTGGGAGAAATGTCGACCACTCAGTGGCCTTTGAGCCAGAGGCCTGGGGCATCCTGGAAGTTACAGGTGTAACTGCACCACCTGTTGGGGGACTGTTTGCCAGCTCCTTGGGGAGCGGAGTGGAGGGCCTCGCAGTCCTCCTAGAATGGAGGGGAGAGCTGGGCCCTTACTTGGGGAAGGGGAGGTGCAGCGGATGCAGAGGTGAAGGGCTTGGTGCCTGGACCTCATGGAATCCTGGCCACGCCACTGAGTAGCCAGGGAGTCGGGCTAGTTACTTAGCCTGCGCTGCCTGTTTGCTGCTGTGTGCAGTGGGATGATGCGAGTGGACTTCCTGGGGCTGTCCAGGAGGTGGAGCACGTGAGTTCACAGGAAGCACTGGCGGCACTGCCTGGCTCGTGGGAGGGGCTCCCTCTGCGGGCGGACAGGCTGTGGGCCCCCTTTGTTAGGAGGTGGGAGAGGGAACAATTTCTGGTCCCCCCACGCAGCGTGTGCATTTGTCCTGGGGGGCCTGCCATGGAGAGCAGACACATTGCATCAGAGGTCACGAGACTCACTTTGGAAGCGTCCACCACAGACGTGCCGCATGACCTTTCCTCCGTGGGCCTTGGTTTACTCACCAGTGAAATGACACAGTTGGATTAGATCAGAAGTTTGCAAACTGTAAAGCTCTGGGGTTTTCCAGAGCTGTCTCGGGGGCTCTGCTGGTCGGGGGAGTGAGGCAGCTGAAGAAGGGACCCCCGCTAAGCCCCACTCAGAATGGCTCTGCCTGTGTCTCTGAGTGAGTCTTCTATGAACGGTTTCATTTGAAGAAATGGCTCCCTTCTAAGCAGGTTTTAAAAATCGTCAGACCAAGGTCTCACTCAGGTTTCATATCCTAGGGTTTACCTTCTCTCAGGAACAATCCATCAGCAAGCATTCTTGGTCTCCAGGGCCCTTGTGGGACTTGAGTCCTTAGAGGTGCCGGGGTGGAGGTCTTCACCTCTCGTCTCCACTGCAAGTCAGGATCCACACAGTAGATGGGCTTTGATACTTGAAACTTACCTACACCACACACACATACACACACACCATACACCATACACCACACACATCACCCACACCACACACCACAACTTACCTACACCACACACACACACACACACACACACACCATACACCACACACATCACCCACGCCACACACCACAACTTACCTACACCACACATACACACACCATACACCACACACGTCACCCACACCACACACCACACACGTCACCCACACCACACACACCCTGAACCTGCTTTGCCCCCAGGAAACCACCAACATTTAAGTCTCTGAGCGGCTTTCTGGGACTTACCCTAGATCCACTGTATTAGTTATCTTTTGAAAGCGATAGTGTTAGTCAGTTGTGTCCGACTCTTTGTGACCCCATGGACTGTAGACCATCACACTTCTCTGTTCATGGAATTCTTCAGTCAAGAATACTGGAGTGGGTTGTCATTCTCTTCTCCAGGGGATCTTCCCAATCTAGGGATTGAGCTTGGGTCTCCTGCATTGCAGGCAGATTCTTTACCATTTGAGTCACCAGGGAAACCAAGTTATCTACTGCTATGTAATCAATTCAGTTCAGTCCAGTTGCTCAATTGTGTCCGACTCTTTGCGACCCCATGGACTGCAGCACGCCAGACCTCCCTGTCCATCATGAACTCTCTGAGCTTACTCAGACTCATGTCCATCAAGTCAGTGATGCCATCCAACCATCTCATCCTCTGTCGCCCCCTTCTCTTCCTGCCTTCAGTCTTTCCCAGCATCAGGGTCTTTTCCAATGAGTCAGCTCTTCACATCAGGTGGCCAAAGTGTTGGAGTTTCAGCTTCAGGATCAGTCCTTCCAGTGAACATCCAGGACTGATCTCCTTTAAGATGGACTGGTTGGATCTTCTTGCAGTCCAAGGGGAGTCTTCTCCAACACCACAGTTCAAAAGCATCAATTCATCAGCACTCAGCTTTCTTTATGGTCCAACACTCAGATCCATACATGACCACTGGAAAAACCATAGCTTTGACTAGACAGACCTTCGTTGGCAAAATAATGTCTCTCCTTTTCAATATGGTATCTAGGTTGGTCATAACTTTCCTTCCAAGGAGCCAAGCATCTTTTAATTTCATGGCTGCAGTCACCATCTGCAATGATTCTGGAGCCCAAAAAAAATAAAGCCTCTCACTGTTTCCACTGTTCCCCCATCTATTTCCCGTGAAGTGATGGGACCAGATGCCATGATCTTCGTTTTCTGAGTGTTGAGCATTAAGCCACCTTTTTGACTCTTCTCTTTCACTTTCGTCGAGAAGCACTTTAGTTCTTCTTTGCTTTCTGCCATAAGGGTGGTGTCATCTGCATATCTGCGGTTATTGATATTTCTCCCGACACTCTTGATTCGGGCTTGTGCTTCATCCAGCTCAGCATTTCTCATGATGTACTCTGCATATAAGTTAAATAAGCAGAGTGACAATATTCAGCCTTGACATATCCCTTTTCCTATTTGGAACCAGTCTGTAGTTCCATGCCCAGTTCTAACTGTTGCTTCCTGACCTACATACAGATTTCTCAGGAGACAGGTCAGGCGGTCTGGTATTTCCATCTTTTTAAGAATTTTCCACAGTTTCTTGTGATCCACACAGTCAAAGGCTTGGCATAGTCAATAAAGCAGAAGTAGATATTTTTCTGGAACTCTCTTGCTTTTTCAATGATCCAGTGGATGTTGGCAGTTTGATCTCTGGTTCCTCTGCCTTTTCTAAAACCAACTTAAACATCTGGAAGTTCACAGTTTGTGTACTGTTGAAGCCTGGCTTGGAGAATTTTGAGCATTACTTTACTAGCATGTGAGATGAGTGCAATTGTGCAGTAATTTGAGCATTCTTTGGCATTGCCTTTCTTTGGGATTGGAATGAAAACTGACCTTTCCCAGTCCTGTGGCCACTGCTGAGTTTTCCAAATTTGCTGGCATACTGAGTGCTGCACTTTCATGGCATCATCTTTCAGGATTTGAAATAGCTCAACTGGAATTCCATCACCTCCACTAGCTTTGTTCATAGTGATGCTTCCTAAGGCCCACTTGACTTTGCATTCCAGGATGTCTGGCTCTAGGTGAGTGATCACACCATTGTGATTATCTGGGTCGTGAAGATCTTTTTTTTCTGTGTATTCTTGCCTCCTCTTCTTAATATCTTCTGCTTCTGTTAGGTCCCTACCATTTCTGTCCTTTATTGTGCCCATCTTTTGCTTGGCATGTTCCCTTGGTATCTCTAATTTCCTTGAAGAAATCTCTAGTCTTTCCCATTCTATTGTTATCCTCTGTTTCTTTGCATTGATCACTGAGGAAGGCTTTCTTATCCCTCCTTACTGTTCTTGGGAACTCTGCATTCAAATGGGAACATCTTTCCTTTTCTCCTTTGCCTTTTGCGTCTTTTCTCCGCTATTTGTAAGGCCTCCTCAGACAACCATTTTGCCTTTTTGCATTTCTTTTTCTTGGGGGTGGTCTTGATCCCTGCCTCCTGTACAGTGTCACGAACCTCCGTCCGTAGTTCTTCAGGCACTCTGTCGATCAGATCTAATCCCTTGACTCTCTCTGTCACTTCCACTGTATCATCGTAAGGGATTTGATTTAGGTCCTACCTGAATGGTCTAGTGGTTCCCCCCACTTTCTTCAATTTAAGTCTGAATTTGGCAATAAGGAGATCATGCTCTAAGCCACAGTCAGCTCCTGGTTTTGTTTTTGCTGACTGTATAGAGCTTCTCCATCTGTGGCTGCGGAGAATATAATCAGTCTGATTTCAGTGTTGACCACCTGGTGATGCCCATGTGTAGAGTTGTCTTTTGTGTTGTTGGAAGGGGATGTTTGCTATGACCGTTGCATTCTCTTGGCAAAACTCTGTTAGCCTTTGGCCTGCTTCATTTTGTACTTCAAGGCCAAATTTGCCTGTTACTCCAGGTGTCTCTTGACTTCCTACTGTTGCATTCCAGTCCCCTATAATGAAAAGGACATCTTTTTTGGGTGTTAGTTCTAGACAGTCTTGCAGGTCTTCATAGACCCCTTCAACTTCAGCTTCTTCAGCATTACTGGTTGGGGCATAGACTTGGATTACTGTGATATTGAATGGTTTACCTTGGAAACAAACAGAGATCATTCTGTCATTTTTAATACTGCATCCAAGTACTGCATTTCAGACTCTTCTGTTGACCATGATGGCGTCTCCATTTCTTTTGAGGGATTCCTGCCCGCAGTAGTAGATATAATGGTCATCTGAGTTAAATTCACCCATTCCAGTACATTTTAGTTCGCTGATTCCTAGAATGTCGATGTTCACTCTTGCCATCTCCTGTTTGACCACTTCCAATTTGCCTTGATTCATGGACCTAACATTCCAGGTTCCTATGCAATATTGCTCTTTACAGCATCAGACCTTACTTCCATCACCCATCACATCCAGAACTGGGTGTTGTTTTTGCTTTGGTTCTGTCTCTTCATTCTTTCTGGAGTTATTTCTCCACTGATCTCCAGTAGCATATTGACTTACCTTCCTGTCTTTTCATACTGTTCATGGGGTTCTCAAGGCAAGAACACTGAAGTGGTTTGCCATCCCCTTCTCCAGTGGGCCACGTTTTGTGAGAACTCTCCACTGTGACCCATCTGTCTTAGGTGGCCCTACACATCATGGCTCATAGTTTTATTGAGTTAGACAAGGCTGCGGTCCCTGTGATCAATTTGATTAGTTTTCAGTGATTGTGGTTTTCATTCTGTTGGCCCTCTAATAATGGATAAGGATAAGAGGCTTATGGAAGCTTCCTGATGGGAGAGACTGAGGGGGAAACTGGGTCTTGTTCTAATGGGCAGGACCATGCTCAGTAAATCTTTAACCCAACTTTCTGTTGATGGGCGGGGCTGTGTTCCCTCCATGTTGCTTGACCTGAGGCCAAACTATGGTGCAGGTAATGAAGATAAGGCTCCTTCAAAAAGTCCCATGTATGCACTGCTTCACTCGGTGCCCCTACCCTGCAGCAGGCCACCATTGACCCACGCCTCTGGCAGAGCCTCCTGGACACTCACAGGCTAGTCTGGGTCAGTCTCTTGTGGGGTCACCGCTCCTTACTCCTGGGTTTTGGTTTGCACAAGGTTCTGCTTGTGCCCTCCAAGAGTCTGTTTCCCCAGTCCTGTGTAAGTTCTGCAGGCTCTATGGCGGGGTTAATGGCGACCTCCTCCAAGAAGGCTTATGCCATACCCAGGTCTGCTGCACCCAGAGCCCCTGCCCATGTGGCAAGCACTGCTGACCTGTGCCTCCACAGGAGACACCCAGACACAGTTCTGGCGCAGTCTTTGTGGAGTCTCTGGGTCCTGGTGCACACAAGGTTTGTTTGAGCCCTCCGAGTGTCTCTGGTGGGAATGAGGTTTGATTCTAAATGTGATTTTGCCCCTTATACCATCTTGTGGGGCTTCTCCTTTGCCCTTGGATGTGGGATATCTTTTTTTTTTTTTTGGTTGGATAAATGGCTCAAAATTTAGCAACCTGAAACAGTAAGCATTTATTACCACACAGTTTTTGAGAGTCAAGAATCTGAAGGCATTTTAGCCAAGTGGTTCTGGGTCAGGGCTTCTCACAAAGCCGTGACCCAGGTGTCATGGGGCTGCAGTCAACAGAAAGCTGGGCTGGGGCTGGCGGACCCACTCCCGTGGTGGCTCCCCCCCGTGGCAGAGGGGGCTCGGTTCTTCCCTGGCTGCTGGCGGAAGGCTTCATCCTCATGAGCCTCTCCCTAAGCTGCTTGAGTGTCAGAGCATGGCTCCTCCAAAGCAAGAGATCTGAGGGAGAAGGAAGGAGGAGAGGGAGGCAGACAGACAGACAGACAGACAGAGAAATATCGTGCGTGAGAGAGTGGAGAGTGGCCAGCACAGTAGACCTGCTCTTTCCTAACCTAATCTCAGAAGTGACACACTCACCCTGCCACACGCTATGTGTTGATTGTACAGACCAACCCTGGTATGACGTGGGAGGAACTATATAGCGGTGTGAATATCAAAAGGGGAGGGCCTTGGGGGCCATCCTGGGGGCCTGTGACTACACCCACTGAATTGTACCCAGGAATCTGTGTTTGTTAAAGCATCACAGAAAATCTACAGTCTTCTCAAAATTATCCACAGGAGTTGAAAAGCTGTAGCTGATCATGCTCACGGCCTGACCCCTCTTTGGGGGTATTTGCATTTCATACGGTCCCATTAGGACAAGTCCATCAGGCTTCCTGATCCCCAAACATACAGCCCTGGTGGCAGAATCTGAAGTCGCCTGGGGACACATGCGGATGATTTTTTTCTGAACTTTCCTGTGCTGCTGCTGCTAAGTCGCTTCAGTCATGTCTGACTCTGTGCGACCCCATAGACAGCAGCCCACCAGGCTCCCCTGTCCCTGGGGATCTCCAGGCAAGAACACTGGAGTGGGTTGCCATTTCCTTCTCCAGTGCATGAAAGTGAAAAGTGAAAATGAAGTCGCTCAGTCGTGTCCAACTCCCAGCAACCCTATGGACTGCAGCCCACCAGGCTCCTCCGTCCATGGGATTTTCCAGGCAAGAGTACTGGAGTGGGGTGCCATTACCTTTTCCCTGAACTTTTCTAGTGGTGTTCAAAGCCTCTCATAGACAAGGCCGGCTGGTCCCGTTGTTTGGCCTTGGGGCCTCTGGGTCAGCTAGCCTGGCATTTGGGATGGAACAGATCTTAATTATATGCACCTGTTTAGTATGTGCAGGCATCTAGGGTTTCAGCCACTGAATGCCAGTCACTGGGGAGACAGCAGTCATGGTGACCTCCCCCCAGAAACACCTCCCACTTCCAAATACATCTCAGAGACACCGTGCACTTGACTGAAGATCGCTGAATGGAGGGAAAGGCCCAACCCATAGGCCAGGGGCTCCCAGCACACCCACAGCACTCAGGGGCCTGAGCAGAGATGAGTGGGCTTCCTGGAGTCTCACACAGGAGCCAGGGTTTGGGGAGTATTAACAGAAAGAGACCTATTGCCTCCTCTCCCCATCTGGAGACAGGGAGGAACAAAAACGGATGGAGGGAGGGAGAAGTCTGCCCTGAAGCTTGTTGCCCACTTGCCCGCCACTTCTCCCACCCAAAAGAGGGGGCAGGTATTTGTCTTTATGTTCAGTCCGTCCCCTCTGCCTGTGAGTTTCTACCATCATTTCCCAGCAGAACTTTGACACAAACCTGGTTATGCTCTTGTTGGTATGATATCCAGGGCATGTGTCTTTTTATTTATTTATTTAGTCATTACAAAACAGGAGTTTTCAATCATCTGCTGTGTTAGAATACTCTAGGCCATGGCAGGATATTAAACAGATGCCCAAATCTCAGAGGTTTCACACACAGGATCTTATTTCTCACTTACTGAGACTCAGCTGCTCTTTAGGGCAGCTCCTTCCCCAAGTGGGGGCCCAGAGTTCCAGTTGGATCCCATTCTGTGGCCCTACCATCTCAGCCCGGGGCACCCAGGTCACCCTGGCAGAGACAGAGAGCTGGAGAGTCGTGCTCCGGGTGTGACGTGTCACTTGTACTCACAGCCCATTGGACAGAACCAGACACGTGACCCCACCCAGCAGCAAAGGGGCTGGCGGGGGTGGGAGGCAGGAGACAGTGGGGTGAACAGCCTGCTTCTGCCCGATTCCCTCTCTCCTTTGCGTGCTTGCCTGACTCATCTTCATGGACAAGCGCTTGGCACCAGCCTTTTAGAGAAAGAATTGCATCAGAGAAGGCAGTGGCACCCCACTCCAGCACTCTTGCCTGGAAAATCCCATGGACGGAGGAGCCTGGTGGGCTGCAGTCCATGGGGTCGCTGAGGGTCTGACACGACTGAGCGACTTCACTTTCACTTTTCACTTTCATGGATTGGAGAAGGAAGTGGCAACCCACTCCAGTGTTCTTGCCTGGAGAATCCCAGGGACGGGGGAGCCTGGTGGGCTGCTGTCTGTGGGGTCGCACAGAGTCGGACACGACTGAAGTGACTTAGCAGCAGCAGCAGAGTTGCCCAGGAGGGGCCCAGTCTAGAAGAGAGATGAGATGGTGCTCTGATGATAACGGTGCAGAGTCAGAGCTGTCAGTGTCTGAGTGAACGCTGGTGCTGTGCCCAGGTCAGAGACCCCGCAGAGGGAAGTGCAGTCCCCTCCCTGCATACTCCTCCACCTGCCTCCCCAGGGCTGTGCTGTCTCTGCAGCCTGGGACCTAGAAGCACAGCTGAGTCAGAAGCTGAGGGGCCCAGTGGCCCTCAGCTTCATGCGGTTGATCTCCGGGAGCTCCAGCTTCTCTCTTTCACTGGGAGTCACACATGGCACGTGGCATGGGAGCGGTCCTTGGCGGATGTGCCTCGGTCAGAGCTCAGCTGCTGACACCTGGGTGCCTGTGTGCTCTCCGCTCCAGCCAAAGCCGAGGACTCTGTCAGCTGGTCCTCAGATGGCCTGCCTGGCTGTATAGCTGCACAGTGGAAGGGACTCCAGGAACCCCCACTGCTGGGACTCAGGCCCCTGGAGCCACACAAGAACCTGGGGCAGCAGATAAGACAGTAGGTCCCAGGACCCACGTCTGCCAGGCACAGCTCTCCACGCTTAAGAGGCATTTTTAGTTGCTTAGTAAAGGCTGATGCTCCTCCCTGTAGTCATAGTCAAAGGGGAGGAGCAAGTGAGCTGGGCTGGGTGCCAGCCAGCAGCCAGATTTTTGCGTCCCCACACTCAGCCGCCTGACGTGAGCTGAGGCTAGGTATTCCCCCGAGAGCTCACATTCAGGGTGGGGGTGGGGAGGGCAGCTGGAGGCTCTCAGCATGGCGACCTGGATTCTGGGGGACATCCTTCATGGCTCCAGGCCGTGTAGCCACAGGGCAGGGCGGGAGCCCTGGGCTTAGAATGGAGTCCTGGGGGGGCGGTCCCGCCTGCATTTTTGGCATCTCTGTGGATGCCAAGGGAGTTGGCCAGCCTGCCGTGTCAGCAGTGATGTCGGCGTTCTGGCCCTCATCGTTTGCCCAGATGCTCCAGGTGCGGCCCCAAGGTCAGGTGTGGCCAGAAAGAGGCACGGATGGCCACACTGCCATCCGCTCCCACTAGAGGGCACCAGCGCGCCACCCCAGAGGCCCCGCCGGCACATTTGCAGCAAGAGGTCCCTCGTCCTCAGCAACCAAAGGTGTCCTTGCCTTGTTGCCTTGTTGGTGATGCAAACGTGGCACTCAGCACTATTCCCCAAAGGACCCAGGCCCTCCAGGCTCAGGCCTCCTCCCTGGAGCAGGGAGAGGATGAGGTCGTGAATGAGGCAGCCACACGGGGGAGGGGAACACCTGTTTGGTCAGAGCGTCCCTTGTTGGACACAGGCTTGACGTTCCTCCAGGGACCCCCATCCCCACCCCTCCAGTCCTCAGACCCGCGGGAACACGTGGCAGCTCCCAGGGAGGCACACCTGTCTATCAGCTGCATAGACAAGGAGTGAGGGGTACTGGTGATCTTCCCCACACCAGACGGCTTCACCTATAGGCACCCACTGCACCTATAGGCACCCGCTCCTGCAGCGGGGGTCACAAAGGGCTGACTTCTGCCCTTGGATTAACAGGTCCTGAGTGGGTTGAAACTGATAGTTGCTCCAGCTCTTTGTGACCTCATGGACTGTAGCCTGCCAGGCTCCTCTGTCTGTGGAATTCTTCAGGCAGGAATACCGGAGTGGATCGATGGAGCCCCATAAACTTGACTGAGTTCAGCGTGAAGGCAAGGGCATCCAGCCTGAATGGATACTGGCCTCCCCTCTCACTTCCCTCGCCTCACCTCTGGCCCAAGACCTCAGCTCAGACACCACCCCCAGCTCCTTCCCCCTGAGATGTGGTAACTTAACAGTTTCTGCTCAGTGTCTCCTTGGGGCCCTGCAGAAATACTGCCTCTCTCTTCTGCACACATGGCCCTGGATGCTTCCGCATCTTACACAAAACCCCAGTGGAAAGACGTTGTGGTTGAATTACCTCTTATCTTGCCCAAGGCTTTCTCAAAGGACACATTTTGATAGTCTTTTCTTTGACTTCTCTATCAGGCAAATGTTACATCTGCTGCCTTTTGTCTGTCAGTAGGAACTGCATAGCCCAGCTTATTTCCCTTTTTTGCTTTCCTGTTAGGAAATTTTGAAACTAAATTCTGTGACTGCTTGCAATTAATTCTGAGCTCACCCTGACCTGGTCAAGTCCGTTGCTCTGATCCTCTGGTGACTGACCTAGTTTAAAGCACTTAACGTGTAGCCCGACCATTGTGAGGTCAGCGTGGTGCACACAGAGGGCAGGGAACATGGCTAAGTTGAGTGGGAATCCTGGCTTCTTGGATGTGTCCAAGTACTCTCTTCACATCAGACCCAGAGAGAGGGCAAGAGAAGGGGACCGTGAGACTTGGGGTTAAGCACTCCATTTACCTGCTTGGCCCTGAATAGGTCAAGGTGAGAACCACCCCACCCCCTTCCCAAAATCTGAGAGAGATGAGCTTTCAGAATGAAAATCACCTCCCTCCAGAATGATGATCAGACTCCTGGACTCCTCTGAGTGCTTGCGAGAATAAAAGGAATGGCAGACACGGAAGCAGCCTGGTTCCTCCAGCAGGGGGCGCTGTTGCAGTGTGGACCCAAGGCTGGTGGAAAGCAGGCTGCCCCACACTGGACTGAAGCTGCCCGGTTCCCTGCCCTCCAGATAGGAAGGAGTGACTTTATCATTCCCGCAAGCAATGCCAGTTCTGTGGCCAAGTCTTCTGGAAACGTCTAGGATGTGCTAAGTCACGGGCATAAGGATTATTATTAAAATGCCCTGAGATGCCAAGGAGCAAAGGCATGTGGAAAGGAAGTTCCCCTTCACCAGCTCACACAGGCCCGGGTGAAGTCCCAGTCTGACTTCATTTACCGAGTCCACCAGGATCAACCGGGGCAAGGCGTGGTCTTAGTCGTGACGGACTGAGTTTAAATGCGGGGTCGCTCCTTCCAGTGAACCAGGACGTGCAGTTCTCCTGTTGCCCCTGTGATGGGCGTCTAGCAGGCACTGCGTGGCAGTGCAGGCGCTGGCCGAGGGCCTTCTGGATCGCAGGAACTGTGCCGGCACCTGCTTTCTGTTATCTTACTCCTCCCCCATATCCCTGTGGAGGCTGTGCTCTTTCTTGTCTCCTTTGACCTTGATGTTGCCTCTGGTCAGATGTCCCCTTCTCAGTAAAGTTTTTTGAACACTCCGTTCCATCTCCGCCATCCCCTTGTCCTCAGTGAATGTTTCTTCACAGTGCCCACTGCACACTTTGTTTCTGTGGTCCGCCTGCGTTCTCCCCCTGGCATGTTCCGTTCTCTGCGGGCTCACACAGGCACTCATCAGATATCAGGTGAATGACTAAATGAGCCCTGACTTGCTCCTGCCCCAGGGGGACCCCCCAGCACTCCCAGAGTCCTTCATAGGGGCACACGTGAGCCTCGCCCCATCTGAGCTCCGTGTCTGCACACATCAACTCTGAATTCTCATAGCCACTATGAGAGTGGAGTGGACGCCCTATGTTATCATCATCTTGCAGACACGAAAACTGATCAGCTCCCTGCCCCAAATCACAGGGCTTACAAATGGGGGAGTGGGATCGGAATTCAGGCAGCCCGGCGCCCCTTTGTGAGAAGTGACGGGGAGGAAGAGGTGATGGAAAACCGTTTTCTAATTCTAGGCGACTGTAGTCACGTACAGCGAGTTAGGGGTGAATGTCATTTCCTTAATAAGCAAGAACAAGAAAATGGATCTCTTTTCTTTTTTTTTCCCTCTACTGCTGTAGGCACTAAAAATGGAAAGAAAGGAGGAGGGGGTGGGGAGAGGGGGAGAGGAGCCCCTACTGACACCTTTGACAAGAGGAAGAGGTGTTTTTACTTTTGTTTTGATCAGGAAGGTTTCCAGTGGCCTCCCCCAAGCCCTGCTCACTCTCTGATGGGAAGGGCTCACCTTGGAGACCCCCTCTGTTCTCTGGCCCCCCTCCCCGCACAGTGCTTCCTCCCTCAGGATAAAAATAGGCGCCCACACAATAAGGAGGAGACCAGGAATTCTTCGATCCGTGGTTTCCTATCTGAGGCCATCAGGTAGCTAGACCTGTGCATGCTGTGAGGGCAGCCTATTTTTATTTTTTGTTGTTTGGGAGTATTTTTATAAGAAGATTATTGGGGGGTTCAAGAGTTTTGTTGGCGGCTGCTTGGAAAGTTCCCGGGAAGCGGGCCACTGGCTGAGTCTGCACCAGATTCTCACAGTCTTGGGGTGGGGGCAGAATGCAGAGAGGGCGGTGACTGGAGATATCACGTGCTTTCTGGCTGCAGGGGGCCTCCAGAACATCTGCCTCCCTTACAGGACAGTCTCAGTAATCCGTAACACAGTTCGGGTCTTAGAGAGGGGTTGGCAAACTGTGGTCCACAGACCAAGTTCAGCCCTGCAGCCTGTTTCTGCAAATAAAGTTTTATTGGCACACAGCCATGCCCATTCATTGGCTCAGTGGCTGTGGTTGTTTGTGTTACAAGGCAGAGTTGAGTAGTATGATGTGGACCCCACCACCTTCAAAGCCTAAAATATATCCCATCTGGCCCTTTACAGGAGAAGATTAATAACCACTAATCTAGAGTCTAAATAGAATGAAAAGCCCTGAGAGTTAACACAGGTGACAAGGTCCTGAAGTTCGTTCTTTTGTCATCTGAGAGCCCTTGGGCTCCATGTGCAGAGCATCTTGGAATCCATCCAAAGTGATCCTCTCCCGGCTCCCATTTCTTCAGCTGTAACCTGGGATTGTGTTCAACCTTGACTTCATCACAAGGCTTTGCCGGGGTTCAGAATATAAACCAGGTCATGTGATGACCACTCTACAGGTGTGCAGCTGTCTTACTATGTGACCCAGTTACACCTGGAAGCGAGCACAGAACTGGGGAGCTTGACAGACAAGAAACTTGCTTGGGAATCACCCACATCCCTTCTGTGCCTCTGGGATGGGAGTTGGGGGCAGAGGATAGCGATTTGGTTGAGCTTCCTCAACTCCTACGAAGACAGAGATCTCAGAGAAGCCCCGTGTGCTGCGTAGACCTCAGGCCACACGCACAGCTGCCTCCCCGCCTTATGGAGCCACCCTTTGCTCACCCCATCCTGCGTCCCTTCAGTGTCCTTACCGCTCCCTTGGTCAAATCTCCCTGCTCTTTGATGGCCTGGTCAGATTTCTCACCTCCTGGATGAATCAGACCACCTCCGTCCTCAGGGACTTCTTGGGTGTTTGGAGGACTGGGTTCTAGGCCAGTTTTGAGGTTCTCTGGTTGTTTCCTGGCTCTCCTTGGGCTTGTGCTTTCTGGAGGAGACAGACCACAAACTGGCCTTGAAAGATGGCCAGGAAGGTGGATCTCGAGAGAGGAAAGAAAAAGTGTAGCCTTCAGGGCTGCTGAACTGACTGTGGTTCAGGAGACATGGAGGCCATGAGAACGGGGTCGGGCAGGGGCCCCAGCATCCTGAGCGGACGTGTCCAGGAGCAGAGAGAGCAGTCGGTCGGTACAGAGGCTTCAGGCCTTGGGACTTGACGGATGGAGACTCAACCGGATATTCCTTGAGCAGAGAAATATGCGAATGAAGGAGATTCTAGGAAGTCAAGGGCTGAGTCCTAAGGCCGGACTCACCCTGATGCTCTCTCCCTGGGATATTTGAGGAGTTCCTAGGGTTCTATGCATCTTCCCACACTGGCCAGGGAAGGGAGTTTTGTTGCTTCATTAGGGACGGGCTAGGGTCTCCTAAGGAGAAGGCAATGGCAACCCACTCCAGTACTCTAGTCTGGAAAATCCCATGGATGGAGGAGCCTGGTAGGCTGCAGTCCATGGCGTCGCACAGAGTCAGACAAGACTGAAGCGACTTAGCAGCAGCAGCAGGGTCTCCTAAAAAGGAATGTTGCCCCTGCAGCACTTGGTTCATGCCCTGTTTTGGGCCAGACCATGTACCCAAACTCCTTTGCTCAGTGACAGAGAGCTTGACCCATCAGATGGGGGCGGGTGGCGGGTAGCAGGCCCAGGCAACGCCAGACTGGAGATGGCTCCTTCTCCAACCCTGCTGGACCCAGGACATCTCACAGACGGCAAGAGCTGCCCTACCCGCACCCTCCTCAGGTCTGGAATGACTGGAGCTTGGGACAGGGAGGCCACAGGGGCACCAGGCGCCCAGAGCTGAGAGCGGGCCCTCCCAGTGCCCAGAGGCAGGGCCACCCTCCTGCACACACCCACCCCAGTGACCCAGCAGTCTTTCCAGGAGAGGCCCCCCCCCNCTGGTGTGCTGTGATTCATGGGATCGCAAAGAGTCAGACACGACTGAGTGACTGAACTGAACTGAACTGTTGGCCATAGACCTCCTCTTTTCTACTGTTTCTCCAATCAATTGCAAATACTGCTGCTGGATTTACTCAAGGTCCAGTTATATTCCGCATGCCCATAAAAACAGAAACACTCTGAGTTTCTACTATTTACCAACTGCAAAGTGAACTGCAAATTCTAGAATTCAACTCTTTACCCAAAGGTGATACCTTAATACTTCCTTGTCTTTTTTTCCCTTTCTTTACCATATCTTTTGTATCACACAAGCTAGGTATGTAATCTTCCTAAATATGCCCCTTATTTTCCTCTGTCCACAGGATCTCTTCTCTAGTCCCCTTTTCCACCTACAGATGAAGTCTTCATTATCCCCACCTCCCTCAGTACCCATCTGAAATGTCAACTCCTTAATGAAAACTTATCTCCCTAGTTGATACCATTTTTCTATTTTAAACACCCATTGCCACTTCCTTTGTATCTCATTGTATTTGACCCATCTTTATTCTATTAGCTACTTGTGAATTTCTTATCATCCTTAACAAGACAGAAAAATCTCAAAGAAAGGTGTATTTAATTTAGAACCAGCAGGATATTATGTATGTGATTTTGTGATAATAAAATACAGATATTTGGTCTTTGTCCCATTCCTGGCATGGAGCTCCTAAAACCCTTGGAAGGTCTTAAATGATAGGAATGATAAATGTGTCTTTGTTATCTTGATGAGGTGACTTTTGGACAGCCCTGTAGGCTAGCTGAGAGGATGTCATAACCAAAACTCCACGGAGAGAGAATCTCTTGTTTGGGAACTTTCCAGCCTCACTCTAAGTATCTCTTCATTGGGCCGTGTATTTACATCCTTTAGTTTCTTTGGTAGGACTTCCCTGGTGGTTCAGTGATAAAGAATCTGCCTGCAATGCAGGAGACACAGGAGATGTGAGTTCGATCTCTGGGTCAGGAAGATCCCCTGAAGTAGGAAATGGCAACCCAATCCAGTATTCTTGCTTGGAGAATCCCATGGACAGAGGAGCCTGGCAGGCTCTAGTCCAGGGGGTCGCAGAGTCAGACACGACTGAAGCTACCTAGCAGGCACGCCTGTTTCCTTTGTAGTAAACTGGTAATCTAGTGAGTAAACTAGTCTCCAGATTTCTGTGAGCTGCTCTAGTAAATTGCTCAAGATTGAAGAGGATGTCTTGGAAACCTCTGATTTACAGCCAGTTGGTCAGAAGTACCACAACCTGGACCTGGAATTGGCTTCTAAAAGTGGGGTCAGTTGTGCAGGATTGAGCACTTTGACATGTAGGATCTGACTTCATCTCCAGGTAGATAGTGTTAGAATCATGTTGAGCTGGAAGAGACTAGCTGGTGCTGGAGAACTGTTTTGTAGTCTGGGAAAAAACACACATGTTCCTGGAGATACAGGTAGCGAGGAGAGGTGATACGAGATGCTGAAAACCAGGCAAAGGAATGTAACCTTCATCTATGGGCAACAGATAATCCTTGAGCAGAAGGAGCGACACAAGAGAAAAGATGGCTGAGAATTATCGTAACGATCTCTGTGTGCTGGAGGGTAGACTAAGAGGAACGAGAAGGCTCTCCAAGAGACCAAATATTAATAGCATTGCAGCCCTTGGGGAAATTCACATGATGGAGAAAGTAGAGTCCCTTTGAAGGAAAAGTAAAAACACTGGTGAGTTTAAAGATGCTGAAATGAGTCATGAAATAGATGGAAGGAGGCAGGAAGGAAACAATGACCTGAAGAAGAAACAGATGCTTGAAGAACCACAGATAATGGAAAAGAGAAAACAGAAATTCTTTACTTAACATAACCATTCTCTGCTTTAATTTTAGAGAAGCTTGAAAATATACATTGTTTTGTGTATCCCTGTTGGAGTCACACTAGTTACATTTCTTAGATGGCTATCCAGAGGACTCAGCTATTTTAAAAGATTTTGATAATCTCAAAATAGAATTTTCCGGAATAAAAGTCATCACAAAAGAATCGTTCAACACATACTAAATAATCCATGTGCCAGCACTGTTCTAGCTTTGGGGTACATAGCAAGGAAAGGAGTCCCTGTTCCCAGGGAGCTTGTAATCTGGAAATGGGGGACTAACCCATAATGGGACTGACTATTCTGGTCTGCCCAGGATGGAGGCAGTTCATGGTATACTGGACTTACAGTGCTAAAATTGGGAAATTAGAAACCACAAATCCTAGTGGTGGCCAATTTCCCTAAATGGTCCCCAAAGACACCCCATTCGTGTACTCACATACCCCTCCCACACTGATTAGGACTGACCTTTGTAAGTAACAGCATGTTGTAGAAATGACCGTGTGTGACTTAAAGACATTGTGACTTCCACTTTGCTTACTTTGAGGAAAGCCAGTTGCCATGTTACAAGGACACTCAAGCAGCTCCATGGAGGAACTCAAACCCTCCTGCTATCAGTGTGCAAAAACAGTCAGCCCTTCAGCTGCCTTAGATTCTTGATGTGACTTAAGCTCTGTCCCCTGCAACTTTATGAGACAGTGAGCCACTCCAACTCCTGACTTACAGAAATGGAAATAAGCAAGGTCTGTTGTTTTCTTGCTAGATGTTAGGGGTAATGTGATATAGAGTAATACATGTCTAGTATGGTGGTGTGTAAAGAATGATAAAAAAAAAAATTCTCCTGCACTTCAGGAGTGAAAGTGAAGTCGCTCAGTCGTGTCCAACTCTTTGTGNTACAGAAATGGAAATAAGCAAGGTCTGTTGTTTTCTTGCTAGATGTTAGGGGTAATGTGATATAGAGTAATACATGTCTAGTATGGTGGTGTGTAAAGAATGATAAAAAAAAAAATTCTCCTGCACTTCAGGAGTGAAAGTGAAGTCGCTCAGTCGTGTCCAACTCTTTGTGACCCCATGGACTGTAGCCTATCAGGCTCCCCCGTCCATGGGATTTTCCAGGCAAGAGTGCTGGAGTGGATTGCCATTTCCTTCTCCAAGGGATCTTCCCGACCCAGGAATCGAACCCGAGTCTCCCACATTCCAGGCAGACACTTTTACCATCTGAGACACCAGGGGAGACCCAGGTTCAATCCCTGGGTCAGGAAGATCCCCTGGAGAAGGAAATGGCTACTCACTCCAGTAGTATTGCCTAGAGAATTCTATGAACAGAGGAGCCTGTTGAGTCCATGGGGTCACAAAGAGCTGGACACCACTGAGCAACTAACACACAGATTGCTGTGGAGAAAACGTATGCTTGGGAAAGATTTATGAGCTGGGAGTAGGCACTACTATCACAAGAGGGTGTGGATAGGCCTCTCCTATAAAACCATTTTGGGTAAAAACCTTAAAAGTAAGGGAGCAAGGCAGCAATAGTTGATTCAAGCAGAATAGTAAATGATTTCTGAGACATAATACCAACAAAAAGATGCTTGCTTAGCCTTGTTACAGGAACAATAAAGGTGTCAGCATGACTAAAGGGGGTAAACAGGGTAGGGCAGGAGGTCAGGGGTAGGTTTAGTGGGCATTCTAGAATAGAAAGGGAACCCTCTTTGTCACTTTGGACTTCCCTAGTGGCTCTGACTGTAAAGAATCTGCCTGTAATGCAGGATTCGATCCCTGGGTTGGGAAGATCCCCTGGAGGAGAGTCTGGCGACCCCCTCCAGTATTCTTTCCTGGAGAATCCCATGGACAGAGGAGCTTGTTGAGCTACGGGCCATAGGGTCGTAAAGAATTGGGACAGGACTAAAGCAACTTATCACACATGGACAATAAAGTATCATAGACTGAGTGGCTTATAAACAACTCCCCACCCCCCACAGTCTGGAAGCTGGAAGTCAGGGTGCTAGCATGGTCTGGTGAGGGCCCTCTTTGTAGTCTCAGACTTATTGCATCCTTTCCTGGGTCTCTTTTAGAAGACCACTAACCTCATTGGGAGAAATCTGACCACATACCCTAACACCTCCCAGAAGGTCCACTTTAATAATACCATCATCTTGGGCACTGTTTTCAATCTATGAATTGTGGGGGAACACAAACATTCAGACTAGAGCAGGAAGGTGTTTGAATTTTACTGTGAGTCAGGGGAATCCACTGGAAGGTTTTCAGCAAGAAGAATACAAGACTAGACTTGATTTTTTTTTTTTTTAAGTCTTTTCTTTGGTGCTCTGGCTCCCTTGTATTCAAAACATGTAGCCATTCAATTCCGAAACAGGCTGATTGCTTCAGCTAGGCTGTGCACAGAAGTATAAGAATTCCCCTTTCCGTCAACATAAGTGCCTCCTACAGAACTGGGCTGGGACAAATGAAAGGACAGAGCTAACTGAGTACAAGAAATGAAGCTAGTCCTAAGTGCTGCTGCTGCTGCTGCTAAGTCATTTCAGCCATGTCAGACTCTGTGCCACCCCAGAGGTGGCAGCCCTCCAGGCTCCTCCGTCCCTGGGATTCTCTCCAATGCATGAAAGTGAAAAGTCAAAGTGAAGTCGCCCAGTACTGTCCGACTCTCTTAGCTACCCCATGGATTGCAGCCTGCCAGGCTCCTCTATCCATGGGATTTTCCAGGCAAGAGTACTGGAGTGGGTCACCAGTGCCTTCCCCGAGTACAAAGTGAGGTGGGTGTTAATGGTAAATTCACTCTGGGGAATCCCAAGATTTAGTACTAACAAACCATGTAAATGTCTCATTAAATCCTTTGTCTTGAATATCTGTTGAAATAATATTCAGGATGTGTGCTGTACCTGCTAAGTCGCTTCAGTGGTGTCCAGCTCCTTGCGACCCTATGGCTTGTACTCCACCAGGCCCCTCTGTCCATGGGATCCTCCAGGCAAGAATACTGGAGAGGGTTGCCACATCCTTCTCCAGGGGATCTTCCTGGAGATT
Organism: Neotragus moschatus; assembly: GCA_006410615.1. NCBI lineage: Eukaryota > Metazoa > Chordata > Mammalia > Artiodactyla > Bovidae > Neotragus > Neotragus moschatus. The sequence goes on from SJYA01002924.1 coordinate 725,564, forward strand.
GGACTCATGTTTCCTGCATTGGCAGGCAGGTTCTGTACCACTATCACTACCTGGGAAGCCTGCTACACTGGGCTTATTACAGGATTCAGTTCAGTTCAATTGCTCAGTCGTNGGATAATTAAGTCTCCGCCCTGCCGCCACCGTCTCGGAAGGCTGTCGTGGGAATTAAGCACAACGGTCACTGAGGAGGGACTTTGAAAGCTCAGAGGCCCCAGTCAGATCTGAGAGTTTCCACGAGAGCCTCAGGAAATAGGTGTTGCACATGGCAGCTCCCTGGGGCCCCCAGTGCTCATGTTCCTTGTGAGCAGGGCAGCCGTGGAGAGGGCGCTGCCGGCCAGTTCCCTCTGTGTTTTTGTAAAGGGAACCGGGTGAAGGAAATGTCTTGGAATAGACAATCTTCCTAAACTCCCCCAAAATAACCTCAGTGGAAACAATTGTGGTAACGTCCACTCTGCACTTATTGTTTCAGTCCACAGCAATGGGAACAATCTCCCGGCCTTTCCAACTCAACTGGGAGTCAGCTGGACTTCCAGGGGCTTGGAAACAAAGGACTGTGCTTTGAGGGCCTCTCTAGGTCTTCAGGGCCCACTAGGACTGGAGGCAATCCCAGGGTCTGTGTCCACTGTTTCTTTTCCTCCCAGCTTCCCCTGGGAGTCTTGTTTGCTAGCGATTTTCATGTTTTCCCATAGGTAACCTTGGGGAAGTTACCTCCTGTCTATCTGAAGATTTCAGGAGAACACTTGGGCTCTAGCTTTTCCTCCAGTGAGTTAGCCCTGTGCCCCAGACTGGAGACTCGGGAGGCTCAGGGGCTCTTGCCCACCCCCTCCAGATACAATCAGCCCCTCCTCTGAAAGTCTGCCTTGATGTTCCTCCCTTGCCCTGCTCACAGGTGCTCCTGTCCCCTGTCCCTGTCTGTTCTTACCGATCTCTTCAAAGCGTTGCCCTAGCATTTTTGCCTAGTCCCCTCTCCTGTCCCTACCTTGTCCAACTCCAGGCGACTTGCAGCTCTTCACTGGCCCATGGGAGAAATTCTGAAACCTTCTGCAGGGTGTCCAGAGTCTGAAGTCTTCCCTCGTGACCCTGAACATTCTTGTCATCTGCCACCCTCTAGGTGTTGCCCCCAGTCTTCAGGACAGCCCTGTTTTCATGGCATTTTGTCCCTTTTTGAAAAGCTTAGCATGTTAATTGTGTGGCTAAATTTGATTTAATTTTGTACTTTTGTTTTTTTTTAAAAAAAAGCATTCTGACCTGTTCTCCTTATCTCCGGCTCACCACGCGTAAAGACCAGCCTCCTCCTTGCCTCTGTGTGCTGAGTCCTCCTTAACATCTCTCTGCTCCAGCTCCCCCACCCCTCAGAACCTCTTGTTTCTTGTTTCCTCTAAGAAGCACCCTGGCTACTCTGCAATCTAGTGTCAGTTCTTTCTGGAACATGGTTCCCTGCAGCATCACTTCTCGAACTTTGTGTGCAGACAGCATGCAGATCTGCTTCACGTGCAGATTCTGAGTCTGTAGCACTGGCCTGAGGCCAAATTCCTGCATCCTTAACCAGCTTCCAGGTGATGCCAATGCTGCTGGTCCATGGACCACACTCAGAGTAGCAGGACCTCATAACCATGGTTTTCAATTTTTGCTGCACATTGGCATTACCTGAGTGTTTTTTTTTTTAAAGATACCCATGCCAGTCTTCTACCCTCAGACAGTATGATTTTATCGGCATGGGGTACATCCCAGGCATTGGCATTTTAAAAAATCTCTCCAGGTGATTGTGTGTGCTGAAGTGTGGCAACTACTACCTTATTACATTGTGTGAATATGGCTAAGCCTGTTATGAGCTTGCCCCAATTTTCCAGGGTAGCCCTATTTTCTTGGCATTTCGTCCTTTTCAGAAACCTCAGCCTGTTAATAATTGTGTGATGAAATTTGATTTACCTTGTATCCCTGCAGAGACTCTGTGTGTGTGTTTGCATGCTAAGATGCGTCAGCCGTGTCTGACTCTGCAAGCCCATGGAGTATAGCCCACCAGGCTCCTCTGTCCATGGAATATTCCAGCCAAGAATATTGGATTGGGTTGCCATTTCCTACTCCAGGGATCTTACTGACCCAGAGATGGAACCCGGGTCCCCTGTGTCTTAGACATTGGCAGGCGGGTTCTTTACCACTGGTGCCACCTGGAAAGCCTGCATAGACTATAATTCCTTCTAAAGCAGGACTTGGTCTTTTTTTTTTTTTTTGACAATTGATTATTGACTGCTGGTTAAATATTAGGCCCCCTAAGTTTGTTTGTTTGTTTGTTTTAATGATTAAGCAGTGTTAACAGAGCTCATAGTGCCAGCAGGGAATCGTACTAGATGTCAAGAGGAAAACAAAAATAAGAAGGTCTTGGATTTTGCAGAGCCCAGTAAAATCGACATAGCACCAGCCCTGGCAGGGAGTTGCCTGCCTGGATGGTGTGTTTTCAAGGGCTCCGGATGTGTTTCCTCTTCTACCTCCCCCATCTGAGTCCCCACCCAAGAGGAGAAAAAGAAAAAATTTCTCCCTCCCTGGTCACTTATTCCAAAAACACCGCCACTAATGTTTTGGTTTCCCTTTCAGTCTGAGGCAGTGGTTGCTGACCTGACCATCCTTTAGAACTACCTGGAGAGCTTTGAAAATCTCCACTGCCTGGGCTGCACCGAGTGTGTGCATCAGAGCTTCTGATGGGGCCTGAGCCTCGGGAATTTAAATCTCCCCAGGGGGCTGTCGGTGAGCCTCCAGGGCAAAGAGCCACTCACCCAGGGTTCTTATTGACTGAAATATAGGTAACACTCCAGTTATCATCCTCAGGGTAGAGGGGACTGAGTTTGTCAGAGCCTTTCCTGAAAGCGGGTTCTGATAGCAGGAGGGAAGCAAACATGGGGATGCCAGGCACCCGTCAGACACGAGAGCTCACCACCGCATCGTGGGGAGGCCAGAGGGGGGAGACATGCTGCTGCGAAGGACACTTAGCCACCCAACGTTTCTCTAGAGCAGGGTCGCCACGTCATGGTCCGTGCCCCAAATTCCAGCCCCCACCAGTTTTTATCATCAGGTTTTATTGGAACACAGCCACCCCTTCGTGGCTGCTTTGCACACTGCAGCATTGAGTAGTTGTGACAGAGACCATACAACCTGCACAAAAAAGGTTTGCCAACCCCTGCTTAGAGAGCTGATCCTGCATGACCTCCCTCTGGACCTCCCAGGAGGCTCAGTGGTAAAGAACCTGCCTGCCAGTGTAGGAGACGCAGGTTTGATCCCTGGGTCGGGAAGATTCCCCTGAAGAAGGAAATGGCAACCCGCTCCAATATTCTTGCCTGGAGAATCCTGTGGACAGAGGAGCCTGGTGGGCTACGGTCCATGGCATCGCACAGAGTCAGACACACCTGAGCACGGCATGAGTCCCCCCTCTGGACGGTCCTGCAGTCTGTCCATCAACACAAAGGCTGGGCATTTCAAACACCATTTCTTAAGACTCTGTAATGTAGTTGCTCTTAAAGCAGGGCAGGGTGTCCTCAGAGATGTGCCAAGAGTTAAGTCCTGGCTGGGCTAAGTTATGGCTTCCTTCTCTCAGCCTTGGGGTGACGGGTCTTGGGTGGCCAGTACTGTGGGCTGCCACCCCCTGGCCCCAAGCAGCCTCTGTGGGTTCCCCCAGGGGCCACACCAGTGTCACTGTGTCCCTGATGGGCTGTGAGGTGGGAGGGCTGGGAAGCCCCACACCAAACCTTGACAGATTGAAGAGGCTGGAGCTGGGAATGGACTCCTTTCCTGCCCGAGGAGGATGGAGTCGGGGAGGGTCTGCAGGCATGAGCTCTGTAGGTGGAGGGAGGTCTGTGTTTGACCAGAGCCCTGGCTGCAGTCCTGTGTCCAGGCTCTCGCGCTACCCTCCTTCCTTCTCCAGCCTCCACTGTGCCCCTGAAAGTAGGTCAAATCGCTGTCTGCTCCAGAGGCTCAGAGGGAAAGAGATACCAACTAGGTCATCAGAGCTGCTGGTGCCTGGTGAGCCAGCCGAAACCAGTGGCCACCCAATTTAAGACAGCCCATAAAGACTCTTTTATGTGGCAGGGAACCCTTAATGGCCCACATCCACACAACAAAAGGTCAGCCCTGCTTTCTGGGAATGGAACAAGTAATTGAATTTCTGAAATGGTCCATTTCCTGTAGTCAGAGAGAGGTATAACCCATGTCCTTAAAGTATTCACTTAAAAAATTAATAAGTTGGAGGCAATTATTTCTTTTACCGAAGATATTTGCCATAGGACGTAGAATTTCCTAAGATAGTGAAAGCACAATTCTATACAGAAAAATTTTTGCATGCCAGCAGATTTTTAGGAACTCGTTTCTAGCTGCTGCTTTCCCTTCTTTCTTAATTAGGAACCTCAGTAAGACCGGGTTCCTTAGACTTTATCATTTTTGATGGCACACCATCAGGGAGGTCCATTATTTTTGCACGATACCGATCATATTAATACTTAGTGGGGCAGCTTTGCTGTTAGTGACTTAATGTGGAAGGAGGGAGAGGGAAGAAGCAAGAGCCCACTAACAACAACCCTGTGAATTTATGGTGTGATGGGGGCTTCCCTGATAGCTCAGCTGGTAAGGAATCCACCTGCAATGCAGGAGACCCCAGTTCAGTTCCTGAAGATCCGCTGGAGAAGGGACAGGCTATCCACTCCAGCATTCTTGGGCTTCCCTGGTGGCTCAGCTGGCACAGAATCTGCCTGCAATGCGGGAGACCGAGGTTCGATCCTTGGGTTGGGAAGATCCCCTGGAGAAGGNGGGAGTTGGTGATGGACAGGGAGGCCTGGCGTGCTGCAATTCATGGAGTCACAAAGAATCGGACACGACGGAGCGGCTGAGCTGAGCTGATGCAGGCTGTAAAGGCAGGGCCTCTCTGGAGTCTGAGCTGTCTGCCACACCTGTTCTGCCTTTCACGTCCCCGCCCCCAGCGTCGTCAGACAAGTGGATGATTCTTGTCACACCTCTGCAACGTGTGAGGTGCTATTTTGGACATGAAGCTAAAGGCTCTGGCAAGGAGGGTTGGACCCCGAGGTCTCCCTGGAGTCCCCTAGGCTTTACCTGGGCTGGGGTTGCAGCTGTCATCCCGAGTTCCCCTTCACCCCCAACGCTTTCACACCAAGCAAAGAGCACAAACCCAGGGCAAAAAGCAGTGGCCCAACCCAGGAGTGGCCATTGACCGGGAACACCCCCCTGCCCCCCGCCACCCATCAGTGCCTGCCTCCCACTCACACTTTGGGCCAGCCTCCCTCACAACTGCCTTGGGCAGGAGGAGCTTTGTTTTGAGTCTCTTAAGGAGACCAGGTCTGCCTCCTTGGAGCCTGCCACCCAGTCATCCCCCTGCCGTAGCAGACTGGGATTCCTGGCCTCTCTGCAGTGTGTGATGCCTGCAGATCGCAGTCCTCCGCTGGTGGGACTGACCCCTCTCAGCCTGTCTGGGCTCAGCTCTGAGGACCTCAGGGTCCCTCGGGCCCTGCTGTCTCTGGGCTAGGCTGGGCACAGGCACGCCCCCACTTGAGTCCCGTAAACTTGTGTGGCAGGACTGGCCAGATATGTCTCTGTATTTCATCTCATTTGACTCCCAGCATCTCGTTTAATCCTCATGAAGGAAGTAGGTTTAGGCTGTTCATTTTAGAGAGAGGAGACTGAGGCTCAGCGAGTGGAAGCAAGCCCCCTCCTGCCTGGCTGGCCCTGCCTCTGGCCTGGCACGTGGAGTTGGCAGCAGTGAGACAGCTGTCACAACCTAGGTGCCTGTGGGGCCAATCCGTGGGCCCTGAGCACCCACAGTGTCGTCATTCCAGGGCAGGCCGGCCAAGGAACAGTAACCAGGGTCCTCAGAGAGCCTGCAGTGTAACCAAGGATTGGGCGATCCACGTCTTCAATACCTTTTTCATGTCCACTAACCACAGGGGAATTGCTGAGCACTGGGCCTTGTGGTTACAGATCGAGGACCAGTGAGGCAATGGAGCATCCTGGCTTCTTGCAGCACGGGAACTTTTGCCTGGTTGACAGCTGCAGTCTGTGGGTTCTGTGCCCATGGGTCACCTATCTATTGGCGACCACCTGTTGGTGATAGATAGAATGCAGGTGCCTAGCTCTGGTCCATCCAGGGCTGTCAGTTGTCTTAACTTTTCATCCAACAAGCAGTCATGGAAGACTGTGAAAGCTAAGCCACTGTGGGGCCTGTGGAAATGAAGGCAGCATGGCCCCTGAGCCCCTGAAAGTTGGCAGGGTGGCTAGAGAAGCAAGCTTGCTAACAGCTACCTAGTCTGTTAAGACACTTGGCTGGAGCATTAAGAAGAGTGTGTCCGACGTGCTGTGTGACCACACGGGTTAATTCCCCTGGGTATTAGTGTCTGTGTCGTAGGGCAGGGGTGGGTGTTTATGCCAGTGGCTCAGCCTCTTCTGAATGCAGCCGGGGAGCTCAGAACGTGACTGGCTGGTGGACACAGAGTGACTTCATTCTAGGATGGCATTACTTGGGGTTTGGGCTGCAGCTTCCCGGCGGGTTCTAAAGAGGCGTAGATGGAAAGTTAGGAAGTNCGTAGGGCAGGGGTGGGTGTTTATGCCAGTGGCTCAGCCTCTTCTGAATGCAGCCGGGGAGCTCAGAACGTGACTGGCTGGTGGACACAGAGTGACTTCATTCTAGGATGGCATTACTTGGGGTTTGGGCTGCAGCTTCCCGGCGGGTTCTAAAGAGGCGTAGATGGAAAGTTAGGAAGTCTCAGAGCAGGGTCTCTGTGTGCACGTGGGCTGCTCCCGAGCCTGGAATTTCAGACTGTGCCCTAAAAAGGAAGAGGGCCAGGGGGGTATACAGAGAATGGGAGCGCAGTTGGGAAACCGCTGGTGCCGCCTGTCCTTCGGTTCAGTTCAGTCGCTCAGTCGTGTTCGACTCTTTGCGACCCCATGGACTGCAGCACGCCAGGCTTCCCTNTCTCTGTATTTCATCTCATTTGACTCCCAGCATCTCGTTTAATCCTCATGAAGGAAGTAGGTTTAGGCTCTTCATTTTAGAGAGAGGGGACTGAGGCTCAGCAAGGGGAAGCAAGCCCCCTCCTGCCTGGCTGGCCCTGCCTCTGGCCTGGCATGTGGAGTTGGCAGCAGTGAGACAGCTGTCACAACCTAGGTGCCTGTGGGGCCAATCTGTGGGCCCTGAGCACCCACAGTGCCGTCATTCCAGGGCAGGCCGGCCAAGGAGCAGTAACCATGGTCCTCAGAGAGCCTGCAGTGTAACCAAGGATTGGGCGATCCACGTCTTCAATACCTTTTCCATGTCCACTAACCACAGGGGAATTGCTGAGCACTGGGCCTTGTGGTTACAGATCGAGGACCAGTGAGGCAATGGAGCATCCTGGCTTCTTGCAGCACGGGAACTTTTGCCTGGTCGACAGCTGCAGTCTGTGGGTTCTGTGCCCATGGGTTACCTATCTATTGGCGACCACCTGTTGGTGATAGATAGAATGCAGGTGCCTAGCTCTGGTCCATCCAGGGCTGTCAGTTGTCTTAACTTTTCATCCAACAAGCAATCATGGAAGACTGTGAAAGCTAAGCCACTGTGGGGCCTGTGGAAGTGAAGGCAGCGTAGCCCCTGAGCCCCTGAAAGTTGGCAGGGTGGCTAGAGAAGCAAGCTTGCTAACAGCTACCTAGTCTGTTAAGACATTTGGCTGGAGCATTAAGAAGAGTGTGTCCGACGTGCTGTGTGACCACACGGGTTAATTCCCCTGGGTATTAGTGTCTGTGTTGTAGGGCAGGGGTGGGTGTTTATGCCAGTGGCTCAGCCTCTTCTGAATGCAGCCGGGGAGCTCAGGACGTGACTGGCTGGTGGACACAGAGTGACTTCGTTCTAGGATGGCATTACTTGGGGTTTGGGCTGCAGCTTCCCAGCGGGCTCTAAAGAGGCGTAGATGGAAAGTTAGGAAGTCTCAGGGCAGGGTCTCTGTGTGCACGTGGGCTGCTCCCGAGCCTGGAATTTCAGTCTGTGCCCTAAAAAGGAGGAGGGCCGTGGGGGTATGCAGAGGATGGGAGCGCAGTTGGGAAACCGCTGGTGCCGCCTGTTCTTCGGTTCGTTCAGTCGCTCAGTCGTGTTCGACTCTTTGCGACCCCGTGGACTGCAGCACGCCAGGCTTCCCTATCCATCACTCCTGGAGCTTACGCAAACTCACGTCCATAGAGTCAGTGATGCCATCCAACCATCTCACCCTCTGTCATCCCCTTCAATCTTTGCCAGCATCAAAGTTCTTTTCAAATGAGTCAGGATCACATCAGGTGGCCAAAGTATTGGAGTTTCAGCATCAGTCCTTCTAGTGAACATTTAGGACCGATTCCTTTTAGGATTCACTGGTTTGATCTCCTTGCAGTCCAAGGGACTCTCAAGAGTCTTCTCCAGCACCACAGTTCAAAAGCATCAATTCTTCGGTGCTCAGCTTTCTTTATAGTCCAAGTCTCACATCCATATAGGACTACTGGAAAAACCATAGCTTGAACTAGACCTTTGTTGGCAAAGTAATGTCTCTGCTTTTTAATATGCTGTCTAGGTTGATCACAACTTTTCTTCCAAGGAGCCAGCATCTTTTAATTTCATGACTGCACTCACCATCTGCAGTGATTTTGGGGCCCCAGAAAATAGTCTCTCACTGTTTCCATTGTTTCCCGTCTATTTGCCATGAAGTGATGGTATCCTTATCCTTACGCCTATCCTTATATGTCTTATCCTTATCCTTATCTTTTATCCTCCTGATAGTCCTCTGAAATACTACTTTTTCATAGAAGAGGAAAATAGAAGCTCAGGAGGGTAGGGATCTAGCCAGGCTCTCACAGTAGGTGGCAGTGATGGTATTTAAAGCCAAACCGATTGAGTCCGATCTCTGCCCGACAGCCCGGAATCTGTTGCTTAAAGCGCCTGGGACTGGCTCTGCCAACCCTGGGACAGCCACCCCGCTGCTCCTGGTTGCTCCTTGGTCACAGTCTCCTGCCTGGTACCCCAGACCAGCCAGCCTTGGCCCAGCACCGCGGATGCAGAATGATGAACCATTCGCTCACAGGTGGCCTTGAAGGCACTCCCTGCACAGTGGGACTCGCCTCAGGATCTCAGTGTCTCCGGCAGAGGTGTTTGGGGCAAAGGCCCCTTCCATGACCCACCGAGGTCCTCACACCTGTATTCTGACCGCTGCCCACTATAAAATGAGCCACGCCAGAGTACTTTCAGGAGAGGCAAGAACAAAGCCGTTAAGATATTCTTCCTTGTAGCTTCTGCTTCTGTGGGGTCGCACAGAGTCGGACACGACTGAAGCGACTTAGCAGCAGCAGCANTGTCTCCGGCAGAGGTGTTTGGGGCAAAGGCCCCTTCCATGACCCACCAAGGTCCTCACACTTACTGTATTCTGACCGCTGCCCACTATAAAATGAGCCACGCCAGAGTACTTTCAGGAGAAGCAAGAACAAAGCCGTTAAGATATTCCTCCTTGTAGCTTCTGCTTCTGTGGGGTCGCACAGAGTCGGACACGACTGAAGCGACTTAGCAGCAGCAGCAGCAGCAGCTTCTGCTGGGGCCGTTGCCTTTCTGGTTCTGCTTCTGTTAACTTTAGAGCCTTCCAGTAACTCGAAGGGGAGTCTTGGGCATCCCTTCTTTCCTCTACTGGTTCCTTGCCCTGTGGGTGTCCCTGTGAATTCCCTGGGTCCGGAGTAGTAACTCTGCTTGTGTATCTGTGCTCCCTGCGGCCTGGGGACTTCTTTGGGACACCGGCGGAGTCTGGGTTTTCTCTGTGACGCGCCGTGTGCTCACCAAATGTGGTGGGCATCTTCTGTTGTCGAGTTCTCACTCCTCCAGAATCCACTGTTTTCTCAGTTCCCAAGATGCTTTTTCAGTCTCCCCAAGGACATAAAACTATTCACAGCTTTCCTCCCTGACAAAGACTATCACTTGCCATCAGAGACCAGAGCATGAGTATTACTTGGTCTTCTCTTGAGTTTTAGTTACTGGTATTAGTACTAGGATGAGGAGGAAATATATAATAGATGCTAGTTGTCCAACAGTGATGAATGGGAAAGCTTTATGGGCTTTTCCAGGGTTTGGCTCTTATCTCTGTCATGGGTGCCCCATCCAGTTAGAGACCAGAATTCAGGCCACATGTGTCCAGAGGTGCCCAGGCAACTTTCCCAGAGGCTACAGAGCAGACCCTGTGCCTTTCCCGTGGTCACTTGTACCTGGTATGTTTCTAGAGCACCTTCCCGCCTCTGGTCTGTAGCAGCAGAAAGCTGTTGCCCTTTCAGGTTAGCAGCACTTCCAGGACCCCCAGTAAAAACCACTCATCAGGGATGTGGGGAGCGTCTGGCTGCCAGCTCCATTCTCATGGGGCTGTCCCTGCATCAACAGGAGGGGAATATGGTGGTGGGGGAATGCAGCTAGGATTCCTTCTAGACTCTTGGTCCTGGGCTTGTCACTTGGATGAGATCCTGAGCCACTGGGTCTCACATGGTCTTCAACTCAGAGAGGGTTATAATCACCATCCAACAGCCCTCCCTGTGCAGGCTTGCATGTACACACACATACCCATCACAGAAGTACCTTGGTTGCAAATGGGAAACTGATCATGACTGAAAAATCAGAACTTCAGTAATTGTTTCCTTTGCATTTTATACCTCATAACATAGACACAATTCCCTAACATCTTTCTGTTAGCTCGAGGTCCTGTCTTTGTCATCAGTGTTCTCATCTATTTTTCCTGTTCGCTCAGAAATTATCAAGCCCATGTCGTTTGTATCTGGCATTGCCCAGGGGATCCTTGCTGACGTGGCTGGCTGCGGGAGGGAGCAAGGACCCCCATGCTTACTTTGCTGGACTGCGTGGATGTACTGAGATCAGCTGGAACAACACCTAAAGTTGCATCATGCTGAACTATTTAGGATTCTCTTGATCACACGGAACAGAATCCCAACTCACAATTCATTTAAAGATACATGACGCAGGAGGTAGGAACAGCAAATACTTTCATCCTCATTTTTCACAAGAAGGAGCAGAGGGCTGGGTGAGATAACTGCCCAGTGGTATCCCAGTCAGGCAGCCGTGCTGGATCCAGGTTGCCTAAAGGCTCTGTGGGGTCTACTAGTCAAGTTACGAGACTGTTACAGTGAGAAACCCAACTTGAAGGAAAAAGGAGGGATGGGTTTTGTTAGCTCAGGGCATCTAAGGAAGGCCACGTTCCAGCAACCTGACCTCTGTAACCGCACCCCTGTACAGGCTCAAATCCCCGCCTTCTGGATGAATGCTGAGGGTCCACACCGCAAAGACCTCCACAGGCAGAATATTCATGTGCAGTAGACCCCACTGGGCTTCCCAGGTGGCACCAGTGCTAAAGAACCCACCTGCCAGTGCAGGATTTATTAAGAGACTGGGTTTGATCCCTGGGCTGGGAAGATCCTCTGGAGGAGGTCATGGCAACCTACTCCTGTATTCTGGAGAACACTGGAGAATCCCCATGGACAGAGGAGTGTGGTGGGCTACAGTCTGTGGGGTCCCACAGAGTCAAACATGACTGAAGCCCCCCTGCAAGCACACGTGCACAGACCCCACTAAACCCTGACCAGAGGTCTTGGGTTACGCTCCTTTTCTGGAAGAGTGTCCAGGTCTTGTGGCGCCAACATCCAGTCTTTCAGAGTGGGTGAAGGGGAGGTTTACAGTTCAGGGTGCAGATGGGGGGCGGCCAGAGGCAGGGGGTAAGCGTTGACCGCTCAGAGGCAGTCTCTGCACCTCTGCCCTGTTGACCTTTATCTGTGTTTTCATATTGGGACTCCAGCTGAGGTATTGTTCTTAAAAGGGTCTCTGCTGATTAAAACAAATAAATTAAAAGAAAAATTAGAAGATCACGAACTGAGACATGAGTTAGCTCGCCCGACCCCCACCTTTTTTTCTGAAACAGGTCAGCTGCTCTGAATAGCTGAACAGCCTGGAGATTCCAGGAATTTTAGAAACATTACCTGTTTGTTTCAGCTTGGACGTGACCCACACATCCTGCCCACGTGGAGCTTGCTTGGTAGGATAGCTTCTTAGAAGCTATTGAAAAAAAAACATGACCCCAGCAAGAGGAAGGCTCCGCTGTTGAGACAAACTCATTGTCAGGGGAGCTGTGCTTGGTATTTTTATGGCCCCTTAAGTTGCCAAGTACTGTTTCCTTTGTACTGTTTGCCTTTGGGATGTCTCCCTGTTTTGGGCTGGAGACGGAGGGCCTGCGGAACCCAGCTGGCTTGGCCTGCATCTGTCCTGCCTCCGTGGGGCTCCAGCTCCCCGGGCTCACCGAGTGGGAGCAGCAGAACCAACATCCAGTTCTTCTGGGTTGCTGTCCATGGCATCCTCCACTCTGGGTCATCTGGAATTTTCTGGAGAGGAGGAAGCCATTAGTTTCCAGGCGTTTCAAAGCATTCTCGGGCGTGACAGGTGGGACTGATACTCAAACTTGGGAAGAAGAGGAGGGGGCTATGGTTTCCAAGAGGCCAGGATGGAGATTCGGTTATCCAGCAGAGATGGATAACCAAGTGGGCAGATGTCTGGAGAAGGCGGGCCTGGGGCCACAGGGCTTACCTCTCAGGACACTGCAGTATGCTAGGAAAGGCAGCCAACGTGTAGATAGGAACCACGCTCTGCATGTCCTGGCAATGGGGTCCTGTGACCCTGTATGTGTTTCTGGCTGGGGTCACCTTGGGGATGGCTTTGAATAGTGCTGCACGTGGAGCCTGCTGCCGCCGCGTGGCCTAGGCCGGGATCCTCAACCTTGCTTTCCAACCCCGCATGTCCCAGCTGCTCCAGCTCCCCCTAAAGGCCTGTCCAGGTCAACCACAGTCGGGGTGGGGTCTTCACACAGTGGGAAGAAGCTCTCTTGTCTTTGTGTTATGACTTTCCCTTTGCAAAGAGCCGGTGTGTGCGAGAGACAACAGATCCGTGAGAATAGGTCTGGATGATTTCTATCAGACCCAGGTCCAGGTGGGGGGGTGGGAGGTTAGTGGTCAGAGGTCACAGGTCACGGGAATATCAGGAAAATCTCCTTTGAGGAGAAAGTGGGCCTGGAGTTCTGTGAAGCTTCTGGCCATGGGACTGAGCTCTGTGTGGCCCTTGGATACCCCATCCCACAAGACTGAAAGGGAAGCAGGCAAAGCAGTGACCGGGGGCCCGCACCAACCAGCCCGTGGAGAGAGGGGCAGGGGCAGGGCGAGCTCCCCTGAAGAGGTGGGGGATGGAGGCCTGCTGATGGACCGGTAGTCAGGTCATCTCAGAGGTCGCGGGTGCAGCAAGGGTGAAGTGGGTGTGCGGGGCCTGGCCCCCGCCCTGGCTGACTTTGGAATCTCAGCCCCGGGTGAGACACCGTCCCAGAACCCTGCCTCAGGGCCTGAGAGGTGGCGAGGGGTGCTGTGTTTGTGCCACCACTCCTCTTGATATTTCCGTCCAGAGACCTTGCTCAGTAGAGGCTCAACCAGCATGAGGCTCCCACCCACTTTCCTTCCCTTCTCTTCTTCAACAGATACTTAATTAATACCTACCTGAGCCCGGAACCCTTGCAGGGCTTCGTGCGCGTAGTCCAAGAGCCAGATGGGTCCTCGCCCTTTGAACTCACCTGGGGGGTGAGGTTTAGGATTAGGGGGCTCGTCTGGCAGCTGCCCAGCCGGGGACCCGGGTCCAGGGCACCACCAGGTGGCCGGGGAGCAAAGGAACTTGCAGGCTTGGGTCTCCTGCACTCAAGGTGTCTCCCCTTTTCCCTCCTGTCTCCTGGTCCCTCCAAGTGAACTAACCTGGAGGGTGGGGCCTGGCCAGGAAGCATCATCCCAGAACCAGGTCACATGCTGCCTGTCCTATAGGAATTTTGCATCTCATTTCAAAGAGATCAGGATCATCGTGAAGGCTGAGACCTGGGCAGCAGACTGAGCTGTTGGTTTGATAGGGGGCTGGAAGACTGCTCCCCACCCAGACTGAAAGTGTCTGGCGTGGAGCCTGGCATCCCACCACGGGAACCACCCGTGAAGTTTCCAGAATAGCACCGCGTGGGGTCAGAAGCACTTGCTCACCAGGGAGAATCGGATAGAGTCAGGGACCTCCCGCATCAAACAGGACCTCAGAGAAGAACCTGGGGATGCTGAGAGCGCCAGAGAGGAGGCCGTCGGGCAGGCCCCAAGCTGTGGACGCCTGCCTGGGTGGCTGTGTAGGATTGGGACAGGAGGGCCAGGTGGATTCATTCCCTAGGAGCTGCGGGAACACAGTACAGTACCATCAGCTGGGTGGCTGAAAGCAACACACACTTGCAGTCTCACAGTTTTGGATCCTAGAAGTCTGGAATCAAGGTGTCAGCAAGGCCACACACCCCCATCCCCTTCCCCCCTCGCCCCCCCCAAC
>SJYA01002924.1:752679-809924 GCA_006410615.1 Neotragus moschatus
CACACACACACACACACACACCCCTCACACACACACACCGCACACACACACCACACATACACACACACACACCAGCCACACACACACACACCACACACACACCATACACACACATACCAGACACACACACACACCACACACACATACACACACCACACACACACACCACATACACATACCACACATACACACACACACACATACACACCCCACACACACCCCCCACACACACACACCGCACACACACAAACACACCTCACACACACACCACACATACACACACACACACCAGCCACACACACGCACCACACATAAACACACACACACACACACACCATACACACACATACCAGACACACACACACACCACACACACCAAAAACACACACCACACAAACACAAACACCAGACACACAACCCACACACCACCCACACACACNTGGGGAAGCGGGGTCCAGGATGAAGATGAGCTGGCGGGATGCTGACTCAGGAGTGCCCTTAGGGTCCCGGAAGGAAGGGGAGCGGATTGAGCAAGAGGGGGTGGTGAGCTGCAGTGCCGTCTGAGTGGGGAGTTCTGATTCTACAAGGAGTCTTGAAATTGGGGTGACACTCTGTAGAGTTGTCCCCAGATGAAGAAGACAGGCAGGTCTTTGTATCCCTGTGTCTGCTCTAGTCATCGGATGGGGACGGCCTTGACCTTGAACCGGTGGCTCTCCGCCCCAGTTTTTGTAGGGCCGACTGCTGAGGACTGTCTGTCACGGCATGTCCAGCATCCCGGGGTGCGTGCGTTGTTCTTGAACCCGGCCCTGGGCGCACATCACAGCAAGCACCACAGGGAAGCACCTTCGAACTCTCCAGCTGGGACTGATGGAGCAGCAATTCCGGCTCTAGTCCGTGCTCGGGAGGAACCAGACAAGAGCCTGGCCATAACCCCTCCTCTCAAGGGCCTGAGACAGAGCTTGCACAGTGGGCCCCTGAAGTCACAGCACGTGGCCCATGACTACATGGCGTCCTCGCATTCCTCGAGGAGGTTCCAAGAAAGGGGCCAGCAGGGGTAATTACAGGACGCTTCCTGGAGGAGGTGGGCATTGAACTAGCCTGCAGTCTCAAGGAGGACTTGAAAGGGAGATGGGAGGCCATTAAGGTGAGGGGACTGTGAAGGCCTTAGTGAAACAGGTGTAGGAGCAGGGATTCCCACCGCCCCGGAAGCCACCCTCACAAAGCTCCCTAGAAACAGAGCCAGGCGGGATGGAGACCATAGCATCCTCTACCCATGATTGAGAAGGAAAAGAGCTCCTGGCTTCGGACAGGGCCCAGCCCAGACTATCAGAAGCCTCAGTCTCCCCAGGCACCGGAGCCGGCCTCGTAGCAGTGAGAGCAGGGCAGCTAATGGAGGCATTAGCGGTCCCTAGTGCGATGCCCATGCGGCCAGGGAGACAGGAGAGCCTTTCTCCAAATTAATTTGTTTCGTTAAGTGAGGTCTCAAAACGGTTCATTTACTCCACGTGCAAAGCGGATTTGAAAAGAAGGAGAGAACGGCACAGTCATCCCAAGCTGGTATCAGATGCTATGCTGGACGGGAAGTGGGAGGGAAGCTGTGCTCCATCAGACTCCACCTCTCCCGGGTCCCCAGATGGTGCAGCAGGGTGAGCAGAGCCCCTAGCCCCAGTTGATGCCTCTGTCCTGTGACTGACCGTGACTGTGGCGTGGGGTCCTCCAACAATCAATTTCAGTCTCATCCATCACCTTCCTCTGCCACCACGTGCCCAGACCCTCCCTGGGGGTCAGGTTCCTTCCCCTAGGGATGGCATTCGTGTCAGCCATCAGATGTGATTTTGCAAGCTCTCTGTGACATCATCTGGGTCACTAATAAAAATGAACGGGACATCTGGAATTGATGGCGATGGGTATGCAACTTGGGAAAGATACTAAAAATCCCGGATTGTGTATTCCAAAGGGGGGATTCTGTGGTATGTGAATTATATCTTAACTTTTTAAAAGTTTTTTAATGGGTAAGAGAGGTCCCGGGATGGAGCGATGGGGCAAGCCTCTGTAACCCTCCCTGAATCTCGGTGTTTGTAGCGTATCAGAGTAGTGTATGTGTGTTAGTCGCTCAGTCGTGTCCGACTCTCTGCAACCCCATGGACTATAGCTCTCCAGGCTCCCCTGTCCATGAAGTTCTCCAGGCAAGAACACGGGAGTGGGTTGCCATTCCCTTCTCCAGGGGATCTTCCTGACCCAGGGTTTGAACATGAGTCTTCTGCATTGCAGGCAGATTCTCTACCATCTGAGCCACCAGGGAAATCAGAGTGTCAGAGTAGTAACCCTTTCAGAAAAGGACGTAGATTTGGCTTGGCCCTGACTTGTTCTGTGGGACTCTGCGCTAGCTATTAATGATCACACCTTTTCTTCTGGATCATCTGTTTGGGAATCTCTTTGGGAGAGATGGTATCTATGTTTTTCTGATTTTTAAAACTGGAACTCTGTACGTCTAGCTGCAGACCCTGATGCTTTGTTCCTGACATGTAGTCGGGGGCTCTTTATGACCTCACGTGGAGAGCTCCCTATTTCTGGACCATATAGCTCTCTCCCTTGGGCAAGAGGATGAACATTCAGAGTACCTGTCTCTCTCTCCCACGATTCCCTCCGATGCCCTCAGCATCTTACTGAGGATGCTCTAGCTGGATCTGCCTTCCCTGGTCCAGCACATGTTCTCTGACAGAAGGCAAGCCTGCCTCTTAGCAACCCCATTAATCTTACATCACCCTCCCCGTCAGCAGCCTCATGCTTGCCTCCTCCTTTCACTCTAAATGCAAAAGTTTAATTTTAGAAATGTCATTAGCGCTCGTTAAGCCCACTGCTTGACACACTCTGACGGCTCTTCCCCACCCTTTGATGCCCTCACTAGTTATGGGAGATTCCTTGTTCCCTTCTGGAACCCACGCCACCCTCCTCCTCTTCACACTTGGGCTCCCAGCAGGGACTCTGAGGGATGCCAGCACTGCCTTTAAAACCCTAAGTCACAGTTGTTTTCTGGAACTTACCTTTCCCTTTAGCCCCTCACCTCTCTCCTGCAGTTGTGGACTCCTTCACCTATGAGGATAAGTGAGCCCCAGATCTTGCCATCAGGAACTGATCAGAAATCCATTCAGTTCAGAGTCCTGGATCCATCCATCCATCAGCGTATTCACAGGGGTCATTAAGGTAGCCCAGATGGTAAAGCGTCTGCCTACCTTGCGGAAGACCAGTTTTCAATCCCTAGGTCGGGAAGATCTCCTGGAGAAGAAAATGGCAACCCACTCCAGTATTCTTGCCTGGAGAATCCCATGGACAGAGGAGCCTGGTGGGCTACAGTCCACGGGGTTGCAAAGGGTCAGACACAACTGAGCAACTTCACTTCACTCACTTGGGAGGGTCAGTTGGTCCTCATTACTCGCGGATTCTGTTTGCTAATTTGCCTCCTTGTTAAAAGTTCCTTGTTTGTGATTGAGTCAATACAGTGCTTTCACAGTCATTCATGGACACGCCCAGAGCCCAGAGCGGTAAAACACTCACATCACCTGACCTGCGCGTTCCCAGCTGAGGCTGAACCCGGAGACCTCTGCCTTCTTGCTCCAGCTCCCCCATTGAAAACAAGTGTCTTTTCCGAGACCCACTGAGGGCTCTGTCTCTCGCGTTGACGTGCTTTGGTTGGCGGATTTGCTGTTTAAACTGGTGCCCGAGCCTAGTGCTGCGGTGCTGTCTCGTGTCCCAGAGCCGGGAGGCCGTTGTGTGCCTTTCGAAGAAAGTACGATTGTCGGATGAGCTTCCTTCTGGCCACAGCTACAGTGCTGTTGGCGGTGAGCTCAATGTTAGTGAATCAACAGTATATAGTAAATAAGGTGTCTTTAAACCAAAACACACATAACACGGGGCTATGTATTGATCAGTTGGAAAAAGAACATTGTGACCAGAGGCTCGAAGGAACCTAACCTTGTCTTTCTCCTGGGAGCAGTGGCTCAGTAGCCGCTAGTTTGGTGTGTGCACTTTAGTTATCCAGTTGTACAGAGCATTAACTACCATGAGTGATGAAAATGGACTGTGCTAGCCCTTTAAAACAATGGGAGAGGGACTTCCCTGATGGTCTAGTGGTTACAACTTCACCTTTCAAGGCAGGGGGTGTGGGTTCAATGCCCGGTTGGTGAGCTAGGATGTTGCCTGCCTTGTGGCCAGGAAATAAAAAACAGAAGCAATGCTGTCACAGATTCAATAGACTGTTAAAATGGTCCACATTAAAAAAAAAAAAAAAAAGCGTAGAGAGATGCTAAAGATAAAGGACTGTGTTGTGAGTGATGGGGTTTTAGGCTGAGTAGTTTATCCCGTCCGTGGGGTGGTAGCAGAGGTGGGGGGAGGGCAGGGAGTGGGAACCACTCCCTCCACGGCCGTCACCCTCCCTCCACGGCCGTCACCCGGCTTGGGTCTCGCTGAGCCGCCACTGCTTCACTTGCCCATCCTGGGCTGACGCTGTCCCCCAAGCCCTCCAGACGGCTGAGCCCTGAAGTGACCATCATTGTCATCCTGCCATCAGGAGCCCAGGGGACAGCGAGACGGATTACACTCGCATTGCCCGCAGTTTGTCTTTCTATCGCAGCGAGGAAATTGCCCTCATTAAGTCCCTGCTAAAGATAGATAGGAAAATGGGACAGGCAAGCCCCCACCTGGCAGGCAGCCCTGTCAGATTCTAAGCAAAATGAGTCAGATAGGAATTATTTTTAGGCTCCTTCTCCTCCTCCCCCACGCCCACCCCCAAGCTCTCTTAGAAAGAAGAGCAGCTCATTTCATGAAGCCAGATGTCCAGGTCTGTGTTTGATTGACACGGGGGCCTGGTTTACACCGAGAGAAGACCCAGGCCTTTGTATAGACCACGACGGCCAGATGATCGTCCTTTGCATGATGGCGGTCTCTCTCAGGCTGCCAAGAGGGCCCCGAGGGCTGGCTCACGACTCGCCCTTTCCTGTCCCTCTTTCCTGGCGCGTGCTCTGCTCAGAACCTGCCCTCAGCATCACACTTTGTAGGAGAATAAGCCAGTCCCTGGGGTCCTTCTCCCCGGGAAGGACCAGCGAGTCCCTGGGCCCAGGATCCAGGTCCGTGTGTGGCCATGCCGTGCACTTTGGCAGAGCTCCCGGGACCAGGCCTGCTCCCTCCGGTCTGGGCCCACTGCTGGGGAGCTGAGCACTGCTCCTTCTTGTTCATCCTGTGCTCCTTTTCCCAGCTATTAGGATTCATCCAGACCCTTTAAACCCCAGAGGACAAAAAACGGAGACCTGGGGGCAAGGAGGCTGATGAANGGACCAGGCCTGCTCCCTCCGGTCTGGGCCCACTGCTGGGGAGCTGAGCACTGCTCCTTCTTGTTCATCCTGTGCTCCTTTTTCCAGCTATTAGGATTCATCCAGACCCTTTAAACCCCAGAGGACAAAAAACGGAGACCTGGGGGCAAGGAGGCTGATGAAGAGGAGGCAAGGGCATGTGCCTAGAGGCTTAGAGAGCAGAAGGGATGCTGACAAGGACAGTGGCCGTCTAGAGATAGCCCGGGACAGAACGTAGAACAGACTCCAGGAAGCAGCCATCTGAGCTGGTTTAATTACAGCTCCCTAGAGGTCTCGGTCTCCCTCTTTTTTGAAATGCTGGACATTTGGGGTTGGCTCACAAATGTTAACCCCAACCTTCTCTCCCTTGCTAGCATGGAGGGACACAGGCAACTCCTTCCACCCCAAGTGCCCGGGCGTCTGGAACCAAATCTGCATAGCCTTCACCCAGGGCAGTCGGCGTGGTGGGTATGAGGGCTTGGTCAGGCTCACTTGACTTCTAGACCAGTACATCCCTCTCCAGCCAGGAGATCTGAGGCAATAAGGACCCTCACCAAGCTCGTTCTTCTTCTTGCCCCCAAAGACACTCACTGTAGCCTGCAAGAATGCTGGTAGATGAGGTGTGATGGGGGGTACACGAGAGATCCCAGCCCCATGCCGGCACCAAGTACTGAGGCTTGAGTCCCCTCCTTCCTGACATTTGCTCCTGGGACCCCTCCATCCTGGACCATGTGAAGGGAAGGAAGGAAGATCAGGCCAGCAGTTGTGGAGTCTAGGTTTTCATCTTTGTGCGGCCCAAGGCACTTCTCTTAAACACCTTTGGAGCTAAAACTTTCAAATGTATTGGGGAGAGTCCAGGGTTAAAGATGACAAAGAACACTTCCCAGGAATATTCCATTCCTTCGCTGTGGGCTGCAAAGACAGAGACACTCTAGAGGCCAGTTGAGGCTTTCAGTACAAATAACTCGCTCCCCTTTTTTCTTTAAACCAGCACATTCACCCTCTCCAGAAAGTTCCAGAAATCTGGACCATGTCTGCTGCTCCTATGTACATTTTGGGAGACCAAATTTGGACTAGGTCTGTACGCTGGGCACCCAGCCGTGCCTGGTTGAGCGTCCATAGTCCCAGCATTCCAGCTACCCAAGATAGAACACTTCTGGTTCCATCTTACCCCTAGAGTGGGGTCTACAGCCCCTTAATTCAGGCAAGCCTGGCTCACTCTGAGTCCTGCCCGGAAGTTGCTCAGCGATTTAACAGGCACGGTGTTCGGGACGTGCTGAACCCTTTGCAAATATCTGCTGTATAATCTTCCCAACAACCCTAGGAAGGAGATAACTGGTTTTATTTCCATTTTATAGATGAGGAAAGTAACTTGCACAGAGAAGGGGAGTAACTCCCTCAAAGAGAGAGCGGGGAAGTTGCTGAGCCCGGCTGCAAACTCAAGCAGCCTGTCAGAGGCTGGACCCCTAACCAATTATCTGCTGGAGAATTCTCTCCCCTGGATCCTTCACCACCTCCAACATTCACTCCCTGACTAAGCCCCTGATTAACTCTGTGCTGGGGCAGTAAAGGCAGCTTGGAGGCCACTGTCTTCAAAAGGCCTGAGGAATGGGAGTCTCGAACATCATTCAAAGTAGTGAACAAATGGTGAGATTTCAGCCAAGACCCATCAGGCGAGGTTGCCCGTCCTCTGCCCTCTGTCCCCTGCCCCAGGTTAGTCATGCCTGTAGCTCCCTCCCCTGGTCCAGATGATTCATACGTGGACCCATTTAGGAAGTTCCTGTAATAGCCCAGAGATGTCCCAGGTTGCGGGGGCCCCACCTGCTGAGAGGCTGGAGGAAGGGTGCTGTGAGTTCCAGAACAGTGAGCAGTTCTCAGGCGAGGGCAGCCTGGGATGGGGGGGAGAGTTTCCTCTGGCCACCAGCCCCCCTCCCCAGTCCCAGGAGGATAGGCCAGGCCAAGAGGGTGCCCTTCACTCCCCAAGGCTCACAGCAGGGACAGGAGCACAGGTTTTAAAAATACCAAGGAGCCTTCCTGCCTGGGTCAGCATTTACCCTGAGCTCCAAGAGTTATTTCTGAGTCTTCCCAGTAATTTAATTTTAGCCATTTATTCCAACGCGTGTGTTTTTGGGGGAAGCCAAGGTGGCCTCTATTATGGTTTGGAGTATTTTTGGGAGGTCCTGGTTTCCAGAAGTGATGCCGGGGTTCAATTAGGCAAGACATCAGCGAACAGAATTAAAATAACTCCAGAAGACAGCCCCGCGGGTCCCCGGAGGCGATGCTGTGCTGAGCTCCCCCAGCGGCGGGTAGATTAAGCCCGAGGTGTCCCTGGCGTGCCCAGTCGTCATCACTGAGGTGGCAGCTTGTGTCGCGGTCGCCAGCTCTCCCGGCACCTGCAGGTATCTTGGTGCCCTTCAGAATGCAGAACTGATGGAGCGGCCAGTTCTTTCTAACTTGGCCTGGACAAGCAGCCCAGGCACCAGGAGCAGACAAGCTCACATCCGTGGCGCGTTCTGTAGCTCCAGCTTGGAAGTGGACAGGTGGACTCACCAGGGCCTTATAGGGAGCTGAAAACTTTCAGTCACTAGCACCCTAACATTGCAGGGTTTGCGGAGGAATTATTCTAGAGGAATTCTTGAACCGCAGCCAAGCAGACCTTCCGTTCCCCACCCTACCCCAGCACCAGCCATACCTGACCACCCCTACCCGTAACTCCCCCTTCCCCCCCAAGACAGGCCTGGCCCGCCTCCCACCACCCCTTTCTTGCCTCCTCCTAAAGAGCCGTCCCCACTCACTGCATTTTCTGACNTGAAGCAAACGTCCTTTTTGCCTCGATGTTCATTTTCTGGAAGTCACATAATATGAGCCACTGTAGAACCCAGGTTCCAGACAACTGTGTAGGTGGCCCCTTGGTTGTGCTGACTTGTCTAGACTTGGTTCGGGCCTCGTTGCTAGACATGGAGCCTCCAGGGCATGACTTGACCTGAGGCTTGTGTCTCATCTAAAGCACAGTATCATGCTCTGAACGCCGGTAAAATATCAAGGACTTCTCAGACGTGAGGGCTTACTGCCTGTATGTGGGATACACACATCTGTGTTTATAGCTGTGTATGTGTGGCTGCTTTAGAGACCTCTGCCAGTTATCATTTCCTGATTGTTTGCTGGAAATGGAGCTTGGCCTGCCTGTTTGTATTGGTTATCCATTGCTGCATAACAAATTATTCCAAAACTTAGAACTTCAAACAGCAAATATAATCTCACGCAGTTTCCAAGGGTCAGAACCCAGGCCATTTAACTGGGTGCTCCTGGTGTAGGATCTCTCTTGAGACTGCGGTCAAGCTGTTGGCAGGGACTGTGATCATCTGAAGACTTGATTCAGATGGGACTGGAAGATCCACTTCCAAGCTCACTGACGCGGCTGTTGGCAGGCCTTAGTTCCTCACTGGCTGTTGGCCGGAGGCTTCATTTCCTTGCAATGTGGGCCTCTCTGTGGGGTGCTCATGACAGAATGAGGGGGGGTGGAGAGAGAGGCTGGCCTGTCTTTCGTAACCTAATCTCAGCAGAGAAATAACCGTCCCTTCTGCTGCTCTGCTAGTCCCGTAGACTGACCCTTGTACGGCGTCAGAAGGGACTGCAGAGCGTGTGAATGCCACAGGTGGGGGCCACTGGGGGCCGTCTTTACCTGATTCTAGTTTTCCTGTGGCATTGTTTTTTTTTCTTTTCCTGTTTTAAATGATCTAGTAAAATGCACCAATAGCTTTGAATGAGTTGAGGTTTTTTGTTTTCTCTTTTCTGATTCAACCTCAAGTCTTTCCAAGAACGCCTTCCTTGTCCTGTCCTCCCCTCTGCACGCCCCTGCCCATGGCTTCTCTCTCCATTGGAGCATGTGTTGGAAAGTTTCCTCCCTGGGCAAAGTTGTTGTTGTTGGTCACGCCATGCAGCACATAGGATCTTAGTTTCCAGACCGGGATTCGAATCCCTGCACTGGAAGTGTGGAGCCTTAACCACTGGACTGCCAGGAAAGTCCCTGAGGAAGCTTTTAAACCAGGGGATGACTTTATCTCAGCTTTGGGACCTGCCTGTTGTGCAGGGGTACAGCAGGTAGTTCCAGGAAAAGGGAACTTTCCAAGACACATTCACATACACGCCTTCTCTCTCTTTCTCCCACTCTCACACATACCCTTTTTTCCCCTAAACTCTTTAATCTCAACGATTATAAAAGATTGGGCTTTAATTAGAAGCATATTGAAATACTAGAATCTGCCCGTTTCCAAGGGTCAGGAACCCAGGGGCGATTTAACTGGGTGCTTCTGGCTCAGATCTCTCTTGAGATTGCTCTCAGGCTGTTGGCAGGAATTCACCCTGACAGGGAAGTCTTCCTTGGGTAGGAAAGAGAAGAATACAAATATTAACAATGCAAATAAAGGTATCTTACACAGCCTTCCTCGTAGCATCTCTGCAGCAGGCTTGGGGGGCAGATAAGACAAATGCCCCCTAGCATAAAAGCAGTGTAGGTGAGACTCAGGAAAGGCCATGTGATTTGCTCAAGACTTCGCAAAACTGACGCTGGTTCCAGACATCAGAATGTCCAGACTCTTTGCCTTGGGGTTTGGGGACGTTGGTAAGTAGGGGGACACGTGCTGCTTTTACGCCCACTCCAGGGTAAATGGTGATCTGGAGAGAGAAAAGCATTTAGGCTTCGAGGGCCATGTGGTCTCTCTCATAACTGCTCCTCCCTGATTCCACATTGCAGGGCAGAAGCAGCCACTGAATGAGAGGGACTGTGGTTCAACAAAACTTCATCCACAAAAACAGGTGGGGGCTGGACTCAGCCCATAGGCCACAGTTTTCGCATCCCTGATCTAGATGATCACAGGAACACCAAGGAGAAGGGAATGGCTGCCTGCACCTTACCCCGAGGAGACGGAGGTGGAGCTAGGTGATGTCACCTCCCTGCCTGTGCTCTCGCGGGACGCTTGGGGCAGATCCAGGCTGAGCGACCGACCGCAGTCTGCATCTCCTGTCCCTCCATCCTGCCTGGGATGGCATGCCTACCCAGGGTCACCCCAGGACAGAGGTAACAGGAAAACCAGAGGAGAGGCCCTGGTGGGGGTCGGTGTGGGGGGGAGCACCAAGCTGTCCTTCCCTACCTGTCCCCAACGTGCTCTGGGTCTTGAAGACAGTACCGCACTTCTCAGGGAAGCAGGTCTTAGGGCTGGTGGGCTGCTGGCTTGAACTTGAGCTCCAGTGCTTGAGCTCTGGTCGGCTGAGCCTCAGAGGCCATGTTGGACAAAAGTCCCTGGGGATGTATTTTGACGTAGAGGCTGTAGAAGGCCCTGGTGAAGGCTGCTGTGGGAGGCCTCAGAGTTCGAGGTACCTGGAAGGAGCCACTCTAAGGAGCAGAGCTTGGAAGGCTGTAGGCAGAATGGTGTCCCCTGCCTCCCTGAAGCTATCAAGGCAGGACTGGAGAAGGCAGAAGGTGGAAGGGAAAACGGGCCAGCAGGGCAGGGCACAGACAGGACAGGCCTTGCCTTGGAGACAGGGCTGGTGAGCCCAGGCCCTGCGCTGCGTGGGGCTCTGCCCGCCATGGGGCAGCCACCCCCTGGAGCTGACACTACAGCCCGGAGCACCTTGAGCCTCCAAGGATCTCTTGTTCTTGGTGAGAGGTCGTTGAGCAGCCCCTCTGGAAACAAGGCTTCCCGTTTAGCCTCTCACGATCCTCAGAGCACAGACTCTCCTGCAGCCAACGCGGCCCAGCCAGCAGAGCGTACACCAGTCTGGAGTGTAGACAAAAGGGGGTGCTGACTAATGCAAGCGGCGGTCTGGGGGCTTTATTCGCCTTGTGTCTGCAGTAGAGGCGTGGTGTGTTCTCTGGAAATATTGGATCTACTTGTTAATCATGTTAATAATCATAATATGAAATGTATGGGATTTTGAGACACCCTAGGACCTTGTTGTCTGAACTTACATGGGTACCTGCCTCCTTTGGGCTTCCCTGGTAGCTCAGCTGATAAAGAATCCACCTGCAATGCAGGAGACCCTGGTTTCATTCCTGAGTCAGGCAGATCCCCTGGAGAAGGGAAAGGCTACCCACTCCATTCTGCTACCCATTCTGGCCTGGAGAATTCCATGGACAAAGGAGCCTGGCAGACTACAATCCATGGGGTCACAAAGAGTTGGACACAGCTGAGCGACTTTCACTTTTCACTTTTCCATTGGATTAAAAATTTTTTGTTCCCTGTGATCCCTTCCAAATCATAGCTACCCTGGGAGAGGAACTATCTTGATTCTCCTGGACACTGTCCTGGGACTGACTTGTCAGGTGTGCGAGTTACAGACAGGGGAGGAGGGCAGAGAGGATGGCAGGGGTGGGGGAGGTGAGGGTGGACTTGAAGGCCCAGCTGGCCACCTGACAGTTGTGCCTCAGACCTGCCTGCCTCTCTGGGGGAGTCGTGGGCTCCTATTTCCGTTAAATCTGTAAAAACACCACCACCACCCCCTCGAGCCTGAGGAGTTGAAGTGGAACTAGCTGGGCTCTTTGCCACCCCTGCTCTCTTGGGGAACCCCCCTGCCCTGCTGAGCACTGGATCAGGGGAGGGACCCTCTGGGGACTGACTGCCATGCCCAAGTCCCAGGGAGCATCCTGCAGTTGGAAGGAGCACCAGGGACACAGAGGGCCTAGCAGGGGCTCTGGTCCCCATTAGCCCTGCTGCCAGGGCAAGGGTGTACCAGCTCCCATGGAGTGCTTCTGGGGGAATGTTTCGACCCAGAATGTCGGGGTGTCTGCGCTGACCTGTCCTGCCATAGAGCAGCGGGAATATTGAGAGGGAACAAAGTTCTCTGTCCACCCAAGTTTTTTCACCCTAAAAGAGCATCACTGTGAAAGAAGACGGCTTGCCCCTATCTCCTTTGGGCATGCCTGAGGGGACCCCTCTGCACCAGTCCTGCTTGGCTTCTATCAGGCTTTCTAGCCCACCTTGGAGTGCTCACCCTAACCCCCTCTTCCCACCACCTGTCTCCCGGAAATCCCACGAAACCCATTTTTCTCCAAGTCTCTCAGGTCTGGGTCTCAGAGGAAAGCTGTTCCATGGAAAAGGTCCACTTTTCCATCCTAAGAGNGAAGGGGACGACAGAGGATGAAATGGCTGGATGGCATCATCGTCTTGATGGATAGGAGTCTTGGTGAACTCCGGGAGTTGGTGATGGACAGGGAGGCCAGGCGTGCTGCGATTCATGGGGTTGCAAAGAGTTGGACACGACTGAGTGACTGAACTGAGCTGAACTGAAGGGCCAAAATCCCTTCCATGGTCTACAAGGCACCAGGTGATCTGGTTCCCATCACCTCTGACCTCATCATCTCCCGCTACCACCACCCCACCCCGAGTCTCTGTGCTCCAGCTGCACTGGCCTTCTCAGGGGCCTTGAGCACACCAGTAAGCGCCTGCCACAGGGCCTTTGCACTTGCTGTCCCCTTTACCTGGACTGCTCTGCCTGTGTCCAGATATTGCACGGCACCTTTCTCAAGTATTTCCGCCATCAAAGTGAGATCAGTCCTAACAGTTCTTTCTAAAACACTCACAGGTGAGGGACAGTAAAAAGTACAAACTTCCAGCTATACTGTAAGTCACAGGGATGCGATGTACAGCGTACGGAGTATCGTCAGTAACATCGGAATAACTGTGTGTGTTGACAGATGTAACGGCTCATCATGGTGATCGCTTCATAATGTATATTGAGTCACTGTGTTGTATATCTGAAATTAATATAAGGGTGTAAGTTGGTTATTGTTGTTGTTCAGTTGCTCAGTCATATTTGACTCTTTGCAACCCCATGACCTGCAGCACACCAGGCTTCCCTGCCCTTCCCTATCTCCCAGAGTTTGCTCAAACTCACGTCCATTGAGTCAGTGATGCCATCCAACCATCTCATCCTCTGTCACCCCCTTCTCCTCTCGCCCTCAAGCTTTCCTAGCATCAGAGTTTTTGCCAGCGAGTCGGCTTTTTGCATCAAGTGGCCAAAATATTGGAGCTTCAGCTTCAGCATCAGTCCTTCCAATGAATATTCCAGGTTGATTTCCTTTAAGACTGGACTGGTTTGATTTCCTTGCTGTCCAAGGGACTCTCAAGAGTCCTCTCCAGGACCACAGTTTGAAAGCATCAGTTCGAAAGTCAATTGTACTTCAGTTTATATATTGATTTTTGTTGCACCGGGTCTCCGTTGCCATGCTTGGGCTTCCTCTAGTTGGGGTGAGTGGGGGCTGCTTTTCCTCCCGGCGCACAGGCTCCTCACTGCAGTGGCTTCCCTTGTTGTGCAGCACGGGCTCTAGGCACCAGGGCTCCAGCAGTTGCAGTGCATGGGCTCAGTAGCTGTGGCAACACGGGCTTAGTTGCTCCATAGCTTGTGGAATCTTCCCTTACCAGGGATCAAACCTGTGTCCTCTGTGTCAGCAGGCAGATTCCTATCCACGGTACCACCAGCAAAGTCCTGTGCTTCAATTTTTTAAAAAATGTTAGATAAAAGTGCAGCCTCTCCCACAGGTATCCCACCGCACAGCCAGCACTCCCAGTCCCCTCCTGGCTTCACAGTCTCCGTAGAACTGAACGCCCTCTGATATTCTGTGTGATGCATTTATTATCATCTGTATCTCCTCATTAGAGAGAGGATCCACAAGGGCTCTTTGAACAGTTGCTCCCAGCCATACGCCCAGTGCCTGCAGAAGTGCCTGCAAATAGTAGCACTCTGTGGGTGTTTACTGAGTGAATGAGGCAAGGATGCGGTGGACTGGATTACTGCACTTGTTTCTTCTTGGGTCCTTTCAGCAACTTTGTTACGTTGCTGCCAGCTCTCTGGAGTGCCTCCTCGCCACAGGGCTCCCTGCCACAGCCTAGGAATTAGTCCATTAATCACTGGAGGGAGAGTGTGAATGCCCCCGGCCTCCCCAAGCCGTGCCCCGTCCCGTAGCTGTGCCCTCTTCACCCTTGGCCACATCACTTCCCCTCCTGACCAGACTTCATGCCTGAAAGGAGTGAGCTTGCTGGGCGGTGCTGAGACACCTTGTCCATCCACCACCCCCATCTTCCCCTCACCTGCCCGCAGGGCCATGCTTGGCCCAGGAAGGGTACAGAGAGCCAAAGGCTGCTGGGACCACGGCGCCAAGAGAGTCCTCCAAAACTGCCGTGCTCTTTCCGCCCATGTCAGAAACCACTTCCCCACAGCCCCACAGTAAAAACCTAGCTGTCCGTGTCTAGTGGCGTCTGCTACCTCCTGGAGTGAGGCTGGCAGGGGCTGTCTGCCCACCAGGAGTGAGCTGTGGACGGAGGCCGCAAACGCACTGAGCTTACCATCAGCTCCAGGCAAGATTCCAAGGACAGACAGCAGCACTCACCGCAGGCTGGATAACCAGGGCATCTCCTCGAGGGGTGGGCTTTAGTGCCAACATCTAAGAGAGGATATTTGGAGACAGAGACAGGGGGACGGGCAGTTCCAGCAGAGGGTGGCGTGGATGCCCTCAGGGCATGGTGGCAGAGGGGTGAGGAAGACGACGCAGGTGAGAGCTCCGCGTTCAGGCCTCCAGCAGATTTTCAGGTCTTTAAGGGGCCTCCCGGGGCCAGCTGGAGAGTCCCAGCCCTTCTGAATGAACCTGAGGTTGTGTGGAGGAGGCCAGGTTTGCAAGGAACCCGGGAATGCCAGAGGAAGTGTCTCCCGGGCTCACGCACGGGACAAGAACACTGTGCCCAAAGTCCTGACTGGTCACGGCTGCGGTTTCTGAGTAAAGCCATGACAGTGGACATGGGAGCTCCCCGCTGAGCCCTTGCTTTGTCAGGCACGGGCCAATTTCTGCTCATTTAACCCCCAGAGCCATAGGCAATACCCAGTTCATGACCGTTTCCCCATTTAGCAAATGGGAAACTGAGGCAGAGACTAAGAGGAGCCTTGCCCAAAGCACACAGCAAGGAGGTAACAGGACCCTGACTGGAGCCCAGGCCTGGTTGGCCCCAAAGTTGGGCTCTCACCCCCATTCCAGGGGTCTGTCACCACCTTCGGAATCTCACAGTGTGAGACCCTGCCCGTGGGTGTGGACTGAGCCCCAGCTTAACACAGACGAGGGGGCCCACCCAAGACCCAACCCCTTGGCCAGTTCTCTCAGCAGCCTGGAGAGCCACTTCGGTGGTTTTGAGCATTACTCAGTTTGAAAAGATTTTTATTCTTGGTCAAATATTTAATTTTTACCCATAATGAACAGTTGGTTAAAGGCAGGAAGCATTAAAGAACAGTGATATTAAAAGGCTGGTTCCTGAGGAGCAGGCACGTGGTCACAGCTCCTCACGCTTGTCTCCGCCTGGGTCCGGGAGCCCTGCGAGTCTGGACGGAGTCCTGAAGACCCCGAGCCTGGCCGGCGTCCCACTCAGCTCACCAGAGTCAAGACCCTCCCTGCTCACGCCCTGCTATTTGGACAAAGTGATTGCAAGCCCTTCCTGAAAATTCTCACGTCTCGTCATTTGGAAACAAAGCAAGAAAATTACAAAAACAAACCAGCTGATTTTTATTAAACAAACATACAATTTAAGAATTCCAAACAGTGGGCCACGAAATCAGCATTGGCTTTTTTGTTTCTTTCTCCGTCTTATTCAGTCAGTCGTTAGCTTCCGTGTGAGCCTGTATGTGGTGTCAAGGCCGCAGCGACATGGTAATATGTCATTTTGATATTTCTTTGTAGAAAATTATGCTTTTGCTTTTGTAACTTATTTACAATAAATGAAGGAGAAGGCATCACTTGGTAAGTGGGGGAAGGTTAAATATTGCCTTTGATCGGAGATGTTATCAAAGATCATATTGAATATGAACTTTCGATATACATTCCCCATATTAATCTGAATGTTATGTTTTACAAAAAATAGCGCTTTATCATGTACCACCGAAAATAACAAAATATTGTGTTAATTCCTGAGGGTGTCTGCAAGGTGATGAGAGGAGTTCTCAAGTCCAAAACAGTGGATTAAGTCCGCAACCAGCGCACTAAACTGCTTCAGTTTCCACAGGTGTAAAAATAAGTATAGAAATGTGTGCATTTTCCCACTCACTGAGGGACGAGGTCTCCTGGTGGGTGCTGTAGAGGCCCACCCTGGGAAATACTCTTGCTATGAGAACAGCTCTAGGTGTTGCCCATAAGGCAGGTTGACTTGCTTATGATGGTGCGAGGGGTCTGCCTGGGCTTCTGCCCTGGGGATGTCGGAGTTTGACGACCACTGCCCTTCGGACGATGCCCAGCTGCTTGGGCTCCATTAAGGAATCTTCTCGGTCTTGAGGACACGATTGCACAGTGAGCTGTGTGTGCACCTCCGTTGGGGCCACCCCTACCTACAAAATGAGGGGTCTCTGCAGTTTTAGCTGCTGCGAGGTGAAGCAGGACCCTCAACTGATTGACCGAAATTAATTTTATTGTATTTTATTTAGTTTGCCTGGGACATAAGAAATTGACTTAGGAAAAATGGCCAGCCACCCTTTGTGAAGTCTGGGCTTCTTCTGGAATGCCCTCTCCACGTCTTCCCTTCTAACCAGATCCTGCTCATCTGCAAAAGTTTGTGCTTTCAACAAAATCTCAAACTCCCAGAAAAGCTGTGGGAATTGTGCAGAGAATCCTTGCGTATTCTTCACCCGGATTCCTCAACTATTAACAGTTTACCTCCTTTGCTTTATCTTTCTCCCTCTCATACATTTTTTTTTTTCCTGACTTGAGTGAGAAGGACTTGCCGCAGGAATGCTTTTTTACCGCTAAATACTTCACAGTGTGTTTCTTTAAAAAGATATTTTTCTTTCGTTGCCACAGGACAATGGTTGAAATCAGGAAACTAACGCTGATACAATATAGTTATCTACTCCACAGTCCTTACTCATCTTTCTCCAGTGTCCTAGAGCAGGGGTTACATTCAATTATCCTGTCTCTNAGTGTGTTTCTTTAAAAAGATATTTTTCTTTCGTTGCCACAGGACAATGGTTGAAATCAGGAAACTAACGCTGATACAATATAGTTATCTACTCCACAGTCCTTACTCATCTTTCTCCAGTGTCCTAGAGCAGGGGTTACATTCAATTATCCTGTCTCTTTGGGTTCTTTTAATCTGGGGACAGTTCACAAGCCTTTGTATTTCGTGACATTGACTTTGTTTTTTTAAGAACGACCTGTTGTTTTTGTCGCCGGTCCCTCGTTTGGGTTTCTCTGATACCTCCCCACGATCAGACTCAGGTTCTCAGTGCTTGGGAGACATTGCGTTCCCCTCGTGCTTCCTATCAGAACACTGGTGCTGTCCCTTCACCCCAGGACTGGTGATGTTGACTTTGCTTCCTTGGTTCTGGCCATGTCTGCCAAGTTTCTCCACTGTAAAATTATGAGTTTTCCCTTTGTAATTAAGAAATAGCTTGCGGGCAGGTCCTTTGAGATGAAGCCAATATTCTGTTTTCCTCTAACTTTCACCCACTAGCCTCCACTCATGACTCTTGCTTAAGAATTGCTATTATGGTGATGGCCAGATGATTTTCTAATTCCATCCTTCCTTCTAAATTTGCTAGCTGTCTTTCTGCTGTCAGGGAGAATCCCTGGTCGATTGTAAACGCCCTGCTCTAAGCTTCAGGACCCTGCGTTTGGGAGCTAGGGAGAGGAGGTCCTGGTCACCTGTCTGAATGGCCCTGAAGGTATTGATACACCGAATCCTGGCTGATGGGTGTTTAATGAGAAAGCTATCAGCACCGTCCTTGCGTTTGAGAAGATTCTAGCCCAAGAACTCAGCCCGGTGTCCCGAGCAGGCTCCCTGAGGTGGGTGAAGCTTCTGAGTGTTTCTTCCTCCGCCAGGACATCTCACCTTGGACCTGTCAGTCCCACCAGCCCTGGCTGAGAAATGTGACCCTGGGGGACGCCCTACTCCAGCTAACTGCTTTTCGCATTTCCTTCAGAGACAGAGCAGACCTGTCAGTAATGGAGTTGCAAGGGAGGAGGCTGTCCGAGGAGGGTGGCTGAGGGTGAGCACGGGGGCTGGTAGCTGGAAGCGCAGCGGTGCTCCTCTGCCCACAAAGCCAGACCAGCTCAGGGACCACCTGGGGGTCCTCCACTTCCCCCCACACAGCCATCATTCCTTCGCCTGGCTCCCCAGGGCTGGCCCCAGACCGAGGAGAGAGTGGGCAAGGTTTCATCGCCAAGCCCTGGGGTTATCTCTTTCAGCTCCTCCCCACCTATTCTCCAGTTGTGAGATCCATTTGATTAAGAAAACAGCTGAGGGGCAGAAAGGCCAGACCAAGACCACCCAGCTAGATAGGAGCGAATCCAGGACGTGAACCCAGGTGTCCCAACTTCCGTGTTATCACTCTCTCCAGCTGCGTCTACAGATAGGGACTCCTACTCAACCCAGTAGGGCTTCACAGAGGAGGTACTGATTGCAGAAGGGGCAGGTTAGGGATAGGAGGTGTTCGGACACCTCCAGTGATGGGGAGCTCGCCACATTTCCAGGCAGTCTCCTCCCCCGTGGGGCAGTTCTCCTGAGGACCTCCTGAGGTCATCTTGGACTGTGTCTCTGGCCTTCCTCCTCCACAGTTCAGAAGGACTCAGCAGATGGCGACACTTGGTATTTAAACAACTCTTACGGGACTTTCTCCTGATCCTTCCTCCTCCTTATCTTGTCTTTGAAAGCCAGTTTGAGGCTGCTCCACTGCCTGAAGATGGTGAGATTAAGACAGATGGTGAAAAGGGCTAGTTTGATTGGGCTTCTAAAGTCAGTCAGCCCATGGAGTAGATGAGCAAACCAGTTGGCCACCCGCTTGCCAGCTGTGGTGGACTCGATAGCCAGGCTTTATTTAGGCTGGGAGTCCAGCCTATCTCAGTCACTGGAGATAGCCCAATAAGCCTTGGGCAGCACTTCCCTCGGGATGATGGTGGTATTTGGTGATGAGAACTTTCACAGTGGGAGATTATGCCTAATATACAGCCTTTAGAAACCAGAATAAAAGCAAAACTAGAAGCCGGACATCTAGTGTTTCTTTCTTGATTGCTAACACTTGAAAAAGCCCGTTGCCCCACAGCCTCACTTTTCCCACCTGTATTATGGGCACACCAGTGCTCATTACTTCCTCCAGCCATCTGATGGATTCAATACTATGTTGCTTGGAAAGCCCACACTGTAACATTATTAGAAACAACATTAATATAACATGTACATCAACTCCTTTAAAACTCACAGGAACTCCTATGAAATGGGTCCTCTGTCCGTATTTTACAGGTGAAAAAGCCAAGGCCCAGAGAGGTTAAGGAACTTACCCAACATTGCACAGCTCACAACTCAGAGCCTGGATCTGAACTCTGGGTGTCTGTCTCCAGAGTCCAGACTTTGAACTACGACAGTGTGTTGCCTCTTGGTAAATACCTGGGGAGTTGTATTGGGCATTTTCTATATTCCAGGCAGTGAGGGGCTGTGGATGAAGGCCACACAGATGGGGCAAATTCGTACCCATAACCAGGCTTCCTTGGTTCTTTAGAAAAAGTGGGTGGGAGTGGGCACGACCACATTGTGCCTCCTGGTGTTGACTGGCATGACTGGTCGGTTTCGCCACAGTTTCAGCTTAGCTGAAAAATGGAGGATCCCAGCTGGGATTTATGTGTATCTGTGGCTGCTGTCCACCAGACCCAGAGTGCGCCCAGCATGGGCATCTAGCTCGGGTATGACTGGCCCCGCCAGCAGGCTGCACTGAGGGTCCCGGGGCCAGATAGGAGACTGCAGGGCTTCACTGGGCGAGGCGGAAGGGCGAGGGCTTTTCCCTGGAAACAGTCCGCTAGGGCAGCCGCGTGTTCTTCCCATGACATCACGCTGCCTCAGACCGTATGAGGCCAAAGATTCTTGGAATGCCTGATTCACCCTGGAACCAAAATAATACTTCGTATTTATAATGTGCCTTTGTTCCCCAAAGGCTCTCCTGGGTTTGATTGTATTGTAATGTCAGTTGGCCTTATGATCTTGGCAAGAACGAGAAGAAGTTGGGAAGCCACCTAAGGAAATGCCTTGAGTGAGGATCTGGTATTCCCATTCTGCAGGCAGGAATGCTGAGAGATGGGGAGGTGGGTGCTTTGCCCAAGCTGCCCAGCTGATTGGTGCTGTGAGCCCTGGATTTCCAGGGGTGTTTGAGAGGAGGCCCTCAGAAAAGCCCTGACTGTGGAATGAGACTCAGAGACCTATCTGATAGCCCAGAGAAGGTGGTTTCCCCATGGCCATTCTGTGCTGCCCTAGGACAGAGGTGGAGGGAAGGAGCCCACAGCTCTTCCCCACCCCGAGTGCAGGGCTGAAGCCAGCGGGCCACCTGGAAACTCCAGCTCCCCCCAGCCCTGTCCCACGGGCCCTAGCCGCAGGACCTAGCAGACTGTGGTGGGGAAAGGACTGTTCCCAGCGCAGATGGAAACCCGAGGGCCACATGTGGCTTCTGTGGTTTTCCCCAGACGCACTGGAGCCAAGGCTGGAAGGCCGGATTTCCAAACCTCGACCCAGAACACCCGGTCCAGAGCCCTCCCAGGCTTTCCCCCTCTCAGGCCTCTCAGCCTCCTTTGTCCCCAGCGGCCTCCGGCTCAGCCTCTGTTTCTGCACCACATGTGTGGTGTGTGCCAAACCCACGGCCCCTCCCCCACGGGCCTTGGCCATGGCCTGGGGTTCTCCAGATATGGGTTCCTTGCTCAGCGGTGGTGTGCAGGCTGCCCCACACCCTCAGGACTCAGGTGCATGCGCGCATGCCCAGTTGCTCAGTTTGTCTGACTCTTTGTGACCCTGTGGACTGTAATCCACGAAACTCCTCTGTTCGTGGGACTCTCCAGGCAAGAATACTGGAGTGGATTGCTATGCCCTCCTCCAGGGGATCTTCCCGACCTCGAAGTCAAACCCAAGTCTCCTGCGTCTCCTGCGTTGGCGGGCGGATTCTTTACCACTGTGCCACCTGGGAAACCCCAGACGCCTGGAACAGGCAGCAAAACCTTGAGGCAAGAGAGCGTGGTGGTTGAGGGCACTCATTCTCGGGCCAGACTACCTAGGTTCAAACCAAGTGCTGCTTCTTGCAAGCTGTGTGGCCTTAGGCAAGTACTCACCTTTCAGTGCCTCACTGATGTCTCTGTAAAGCAGAGTGAACAGAGGTCCTGCCCTCCTGGGGTAAATGAAAGCTGTGCTGGCCCGTGTTAGCGCTCCATACGTGTTAGTGTGTTTTCATTACTGTCGTTCCGCATCCTTGTGATTTCGGCTCCAGTCCCGCTCCTTGGGGCAGCCCTCCTGGCAGGGCTGGCTTCTCGGGTGTGCGGTCTGTGGTCTCACGCTGCGACTCGCGCTCCCAAGGGCTGTGCTTGGGTTAATGCTCTGCTGTAGCTGCCAGGACAGTTTTTGAACAAGGGGCCCACATTTTTGTTTCTGCACAGGCTCCCACAGAGCGTGGGGCCGGTCCTGTGTCCAGGATCAGACTAGAACAGACCTCTGTGCTATTCTCTGCCTCCCTTCCTCCATGACTCTTGTGCCTGGTTGTAGCCAGATACCTCTTTCTGTAATTAATGGAATGGTGTCTATCTCTCTGCATGGATCCTAAGCTTTGTAAGGACACAGCCCTGTATCAGAGTCATTGCTGTGTCCCCAGGACCTGGCTCGCTGGGGCTCACTTCAGGCATGAATGAGTGCCCAGCCCCATCACAGACCCCTGGGGGAGATTTAGAAGAGGCTCTGAATAAAGTAGATGCTTTTAAGCGTGTGCAAGAGGAAGGCACAAGGCCATAGGCGGCAGAGACTAGGGAAGCCAGACTATGATTTCATTAGGAGTTTAGAGATAGAGGAGGCATTCTGGGAGCTGGGGGGAGGCTTCTTGGCAGATCTGGCCCTCGAAGCCTGGATAGGTTAGGAAAGGTGTTTAGAGACTCCTTAAAGCCAGCTGAACAGCTTTTGTCATACACACCGCCCTCCCCCCCCTTTGCCAGCCCAGCTTCCCTCGGAGGAACTGCATGGCCTTGGGCAAGCCCATTGATACCTCTGCTTAGCCTCCAGGCAGAGCCAAATCTCAGAACAAGTTTAATTAATGAAGCAATAAGTGAACCTGCCTTTACCCCTTCCTTCCTTCCTTCGTTCATTCAGTTCTGTAGTTGGTGAGGAAAATCTTTTCTCTGCCTCAGGATCCAGAGTCAGACCCTCTCACTTCCATTCCACGCATCCCTTTAGCCAGGTGACCATCTGGTTTCTAAAGCTTTCCATCCATTCCGTGGAAGACTGAGCTCCTTGCATGAACTTTTGCCTCAGCTAAGCAAGGACCTCAGTCCTGAATCATTTCCTACCCAACTCNTCAGGATCCAGAGTCAGACCCTCTCACTTCCATTCCACGCATCCCTTTAGCCAGGTGACCATCTGGTTTCTAAAGCTTTCCATCCATTCCGTGGAAGACTGAGCTCCTTGCATGAACTTTTGCCTCAGCTAAGCAAGGACCTCAGTCCTGAATCATTTCCTACCCAACTCTGAGCGAAAGGGGAGCCCCACAGTCTGCCAGAGTGGGAGCCTCTGAAGCTTGGTTGACCATCCACAGCGGCAAGAGTGTTCCCGAAGCACGTGATGCCCCTCGCGGGTTGTCGGGGGACCCGGTGCGGGAGCGAGCCGGCCAGGGTGCTGCGGTCCCTGCATCCCGTGGATGATGGCAATTACAGGCGGTTCCGTTGTCTGAGTGGCTCGTGATGCTCCAGTTCTCCAGACCTGAGACCTTCTCAGGCCTCAGAATAGTCATGTGAGATCCAGTCACGCAGTGTCTCAGGCAGCACCTTACAGCAGAAACAAATCCGAGGTCCAGGACAGGCTTTGCCACTAACTAGCTGGACAGCCTGAAGGGGAGTGAAGCAAGCTCTCTGAACCTTGGCTTTCTCATCCGTAAGACTGTCATGCTGGCCCTTGTGTATATCTTCACAGCCACCTGTGAGCTGGAGGCCAGTACAGCTAGGGACAGAGACACAGAGGGGTGAAGCCCTGCACCCCCCAGCCCCCACCCCCGCCCTGAGCCAGGCTGGGAGCTGGCTGAGGTCCCACAGACACACAGACAGAGGAGGAGTGTCCTGCAGAGCAGACTCTGGATTTCCAACACCTCTTTCAGCCCCAAGTGTTATCTCAGTGAACGCAGGCTACTCTGATCATTGTGGTTTAAACCAATGTCATGTCTCCCTCCGCTGGCTCCCTGAAGAGGGAAGTGCGTCTCCTCTATGCTTTTCCTTGCTAAGCTTCCCATTCTCTGCAGACTGGGGCAGCCGTGTGTGGCTGGCGGCCCTCGTTTCTGCGCCCCGCCTGCCGAGCTCATTTCAGTGCAGCCCCTGCTCGGCTCAGAGGCTGAGGCGGAGGAGGTGGGGCCCGTGTGGGGCGTGTGTAGGTGGGCAGGACTGGAGGCGCCTAAGCTAGTAATAAGCAGTCATCACTTTTTCTGAAGGCAAGAAATATGAGCCGGTGCATAGTTTTCCAACCGCTTGCCCTTGGAATTTTGCTTTCAGAAATTTTTAAGCAGACCTACAAATTATGTGGTGAAGTGTCCGACATTGTGAGAACCATAATAAGTCGGTGGCCCTCCGAATATCTAGTTGGGAAAGATTATGAAATAAAAAATGAACAGAGAGACGTTTGTCTGCCTTCGGACTGCTGTTAAAGTCGTTTTAAAAAACAAAATCTGAAGTTATTCTCCCTACATCCACCTCCCAAAATGCAGCTGTGGTCTTCCGAAAACTTTTTTTTTTTCTTCTTTATAGAAGAGAGCAGTCTGAGAGTGAAATAAGACGTCTGATTTCAGAACCCAAGGAAGAAAGAGTAAACTAAATGAGTGATGGAAAAAACATACTGACAATTTCCATTCGCAAAAAAAAAAAGGCATTATTTTCCTAACAGCAGGTGTTGCCAGGAGCGCAAATGGAATATTAATCTTATCTCCTAAGCCACGCCCCCTGCCCCGCCCCCACCAGAGAAAGCTACCCCCCACCGCGAGATTTGAACATCCTGAGCAGAAGTCCCGAGGAGGATTTCTGCCCTTTCTGGCTGGTATGGCTGCATGTCTGTGTCTCCAAAACCTGGACTCACATATCCGGGGATCAGAGACCGAATGCGGCTTCCTTCCTCGCCGCTGGGAGCAACAGCGGCTCATCCCGGATCAGCCAAATCTAAACCCACAGGTTTCGTGGTGAGCCGCCAGCTGGCCCCTGAAGGAAGGTATCGACGAAACCCAGGGCCAGCAAACACAGAAGAGAGGAGTTGGTTTTGGCTGGCTCAGCCAGCGACCGCTGACAAATATTTGTGAATGGCCAGAGCCGGGGAGCCGGGCCTCCATTGTTGGAGCCCGAGGCCCAGCCCCAAGTCTGATCCTTGGGCTAAGGCCCTCTCAGTCTGTTCCCAGGCCAACGACATGGGCCTCATGGGGTCATCAGCCCGGTGGATCTCTGTGGTAGCTCAGCCCTTCTCTATTGAGGGGGCTGGATCTGAGGGCACATGGGAGACAGGAGGGTGGACGCTTGGGAGCCGTGACCTGCCAACTTGGCTGGACACACTCCTGAGAGCCTCTGCGAGGCCCTCTGCTGTGGGACTTCTCTTCAGTGAGCCTCAGTTGCCTTATCTGTAAAATGGGAAGAAAGGTTCTTGACTGACCTGCACATAGAGGCCAGTCCCAACAGTCACTAACCCTGAAAACTAAGCAGGAAAAGGGGCTCCGTGCCCTGTGCCCCTCCTCCAGGGACACCTTCCCTGCCCTCCTAGGGGCCACCCAGCCAACCTCATTTGATGTCCAACCTCATAGCAGCCCATCTCTTTCTGCATTCATGAGCCTTGTCTCCGTATTTAGGAGCAGGCTCTCAAAGGTGGACCCCCAAGCCTCTCCTTCCCTCCTGCAGGCATCACTCCATGTGTGCAAAGGAGCTGCCACTCAGGCAAAGTCAGTCTGAGAACACCCACTGGTGCTCAGCAACCTGGGGCATTCTTCCTGGTCATTGCTCTGTTGACAGGACTGGCCGGCTCCAAGATCTTTTTTTAAATTTTTTATTTGGCTGCATCGGGTCTTAGTTGCAGCACGAAGGATCTCCACTGGGGTGCACAGCCTCTTCAGTTGCGGCAGGCAGGGTCAGTAGTTGTGGCATGTGGGCTTGGTTGCCCTGTGGCATGTGGGATCTTAGTTCCCCAACCAGTGATCAGACCTGAGTCCCCTGCATTGCAAGGCAGATTCTTAACCACTGGACCACCAGGGAAGTCCTTCCAAGGTTTTTTGAACCAGAAGAACATGGAGTTCCAGGCCCCACACAATTTCCAGAAAACAGTAGCAGAAGCTCTGCAAGACCTAGGTGATTTCTTTCCAAGGTCTTGACTACCGTGTAGAAATTACCTTCTTTCTCCTCCGGGTGGAAAGAGGTGGGATTTTTTTTAGAGGTGGGGAGGAGGACTGGGAGGATGCTGGGCAGAGAGAGGGGAATTCCTGATACGGCAAGTGGGAAGTCAGTTTCAAGACAGATCCTGGGAAAGCCTTGGTCAACCGTCCTTTGGGGGGCATTCTTTGGGCCATAGCTGCAGGCAGCACAAAAATTCTAAATAAGGATGACAGAAGTTGTGAGAATCAAGCATTATCTGCCAGGGAATTTCCAAGGTTCTTCTCTGGGCTTAAAAATTACTCACACTCAAAGAACAAAGAGAGTGGAAGGAAAAAAGGTCAATCAGTGTAAAGTAGCTATTTAAAATCATAAAAGATGACGCCGCTTAAGTGGTGCCTTCAATATGTCAGCACATTTGGAAAACTCAGCAGTTGCCACAGGAATAGAAAAGGTCCGTTTTCATTACAGTCCCAAAGAAAGGCAGTGCCAAAGAATGTTCAAATTACTGTACAGTTGCACTCATTTCACATGCTAGCAAACTTATGCTCAAAATCCTTCAACCTAGGCTTTAGCAGTTCATGAACCAAGAGCTTCTAGATGTACAAACTGAATTTAGAAAAGGCAGAGGAACCAGAGACCAAATTGTCAGTGTTCACTGGATCATGGAGAAAGCAAGAGAATTTCAGAAAAACATCTACTTCATTGACTACGCCAAAGCCTTCGACTGTGTGGATCACAACAAACTGTGGGAAATTCTTGAAGAGATGAGAATACCACACCACCTTACCTGTCTCTTGAGAAAGCTATATGTGGATCAAGAAGCCACAGTTAGGACTGGACATGGAATAAGTGGTTGATTCAAAACTGGAAAAGGAGTACAACAAATCTGTATAGTGTTCCCCTACTTATTTAACTTCTATGCAGAATACATCGTGTGAAATGCAAGGCTGGATGAATTACAAGCTGGAATTAAAGATTGCCAGGAGAAATAACAACAACCTCAGATATGCATATGATACTACTCTAATGGCAGAAAGTAAAGAGGAACTGATGAGCCTCTTGATGAGGGTGAAAGAGGACAATGAAAAAGCTGGCTTGAAAGTCAGCGTTCAAAAAAACTAAGATCCTGTCATCCAGTCTCATCACTGCAGGGCAAACAGAAGGGGAAAAAATGGAAACAGTGACAGACTTTATTTTCCTGGGCTCCAGAATCACTGCGGACAGTGTCTGCAGCCATGAAAAGACACTCAGAAGGAAAGCTATGACAAATCTATACAGCATATTAAAAAGCAGAGACATCACTTTGCTGACAAAAGTCTGTCTAGTCAGAGCTATGGTTTTTCCAGTATTCATGGATGGATGTGAGAGTTGAACCAGAAGAAGGCTGAGCGCCGAAGAATTGATGCTTCTGAACTGTGGTGTTGGAGAAGACTCTTGAGAGTCCCATGGACAGCAAGGAGATCAAACCAGTCAATCCTAAAGGAAATCAACCCTGAATTTTCACTGAAAGAACTGATGCTAAAACTGAAACTCCAATACTTTGGCCACAAGATCCAATGTGCTGGCTCATTGGAAAAGACCCTCATGCTGAGAAAAATTGAAGGCCAAAAGGAGAAGAGGGCGGCAGAGGATAAGATGGTTAGATAGCATCTCTGACTCAGCGGACACAAATCCAAGCAAGTTCCTGGAGATGGTGAAGGACAGAGGAGCCTGTCATGCGCCAGTCCGTGAGGTTGCAAAATGTCCGACATAACTTAGCAACTGAATGAGAACAAAATTTAAAAAATAAAAGTAGAGAGAATTTGGGAAAAGTATTGACAAAAAGTCCTGGGGAGTTGGTGGGCCATGGAATTTCGTCTGCTCTCCCAGGGTTTCTCCGAATGAAGGGGTCCAGACCCCTGAGCTGACCTGTGTCTCGGGCGTCCGGCACACGTGAGGGCAGTTGGTGGTCTTGGGAGGAGCCCAGCTCAGTGAGTTGCCTTGCTGGTGAGGCCCAGTGTGTCCCTGTTGCCCTTTGCCCAGGTGCCCATGCTGATGGATTCCCCTGCTATGAATGCAAACTTCTTCCAGAACTTAGTGTTAGGCCCATGCTGATTCCTGTGTTTCGAATGAGACCATTAGGGAAGGAAACGAAGGCCTTAGGCCTGTCGGTGATGGGGGTGGTGGTGGTGGACTTGGATGCAGGAGCTGCCTCTTTTGACTCTGTGCCGTGCTGCGCTAAGTCATTTCAGTCATTTCTGACTCTGTGCCAACCTGTGGACTGTAGCCCGCCAGGCTCCTCTGTCCATGGGATTCTCCAGGCAAGAATACTGGAGTGGGTTGCCATGCCCTCCTCCAGGGGATCGTCCCGACCCAGGGATCGAACCCGCGTCTTATGTCTAACCTGCATTGGCAGGCGGGTTCCTCACCACTAGCGTCACCTGGGAAGCCCTGTTGACTCAAATCGTTAAAATAAACACATCTAAAACCCCTGGATTTTTATGTATACAGTCAAACACAAGAGAACACTGAAGGGCAGAGAGTAGGCAGACTGGCTGGGGCCTTGACCCCTGAGGGGCGACACAGCGGTGAGTGAGTTTTCTCCTAAGCCTCATTCATCTCAGACTTGGAGGGAACGTATTTAGCAACCCAGAAACACCCACAGGTGCAGACAGACCAAAGTGCCCCCAACAGAAGCCTGCCCTCTGCAGCCAGTGAACCAGAAAGGAGCAGCCTCTTAAGACAGAGAACTCTTCGGCAGAAGCTGCTCTACGTCAGGCAAATGCCCTAGAAAAAATGAGCTCCATCCCACCTGCGCCCGAAGGGACAAATGAAGGACCAGAATTCCACCTTCGCCAGGCTGTGATGAGGCACCCAGAGCCCGCCAGGGTGGGGTCAGGGAAGCCGAGTGGGCAGCTGGGACTCATGCCTGGGGGTCACTGGCCAGCCCTGCCTCTGT
Organism: Neotragus moschatus; assembly: GCA_006410615.1. Classification (NCBI taxonomy): domain Eukaryota; kingdom Metazoa; phylum Chordata; class Mammalia; order Artiodactyla; family Bovidae; genus Neotragus; species Neotragus moschatus. The sequence goes on from SJYA01002924.1 coordinate 781,325, forward strand.
GTCGGTGGAGGCTACATGAGGAGCAGTAGGGAGGCACCCTCCTCCTCCTAGCCAGGGAGCTGTGTGTGTGAGGACCCAGAACCCCCACTGTGGGCGGCATGAAAGAGTCCCTCCCCATGCTGCCTCAAAGAAGGCCTGGCGGGGAACCGGACTCCCCCTCCCACCCTGCAGTAGTGAGACAGTGTAGCTCTTTCTACCACCAGACCAAGGTCAGAGGACGCCAGCAGAGGAGGCCAGCCAAACAGGAAGAGCTGATTAAGTCGAATGTCATAACATAATACCCAACCTGTCCAGCTTCAACCAAAAATCTCCTGTCATACCAAAGCCTTGAAAGATCTCACTTAAATGAAAAAAGCCAGTACATATCAATACCGAAATAACAGAAATGTTAGAATTATGCGACAAAGCACCATAAAAATGCTTCAAAGAGCAATTCCAAACCCTCTTGATACACACACACACACACACACAAATATATATATATATATGTCTCGGCAAAGAAGTAAGAGATATAACAAAGCATCAGATGAAAACTTCAGAGTTAAAGGAAAACTCAGTTGGACGGACGCAACACCCTAATGGAGGACACAAAGGGAAGAACCAGTGTCCTGGAAAAGAAAGAATAGAAATGACCTAGTCTGAGCAACAGTGAGAAAATAGGAAAGAATGAAATGAGCTTCACAGACCTGGAGGACCATAACCAAAAGTCCAACAGGCAGGTCATCCAGGAGGCAGCAGAAAAAAAGGGTGTAGCTGAAAATGACCCAAAGAAACAATGGTTGAAAACTTCTCATGCATTGCTAGTGGGAATGTAAAATGGCACAGCCTCTATGGAAAACAGTTTGATAACTTCTTTAAAAATTCAATATGCAGTTACCTTTCAACACAGCAGTGGTGCTCACAAGCATTTATTCAAGAGCGATGAAAACTCTGTCCACACAGAAACCTGTGAACAGATTTTCCTAGCTGCTCTTTGCACAACAGCCAATAATTGGAAACAACCCAGATGTCCTTCAGTGGGTAAATGACTAAACTCGCTGATATATCCACACCATGGAACACTACTCAGCAGTGAAAAAGGAACAACTGGATACATGTAGTCGCCTGGATGGATCGCCAGGGAATTATGCTACGCGAAAAAAGCCAGTCCCATTGGGTCACATACTGTATGTATATAACATTCCTGAGATGATAAAATGGTAGAGATGGAAGCTAGATTAGCTGTTGCCAGGGGCTAAGGAGGGAGGGAAGTGAGTGTGTCTATGAAAAGGCCGCACAGCACAGGAGATGGTGGTGATGGAAATGTCCTGTATCTTGACTGGGTCACTGTTGAAACCCTGGTTGTGATCTTGAACTATAGTTTTGCAAGATGTTGCCATGGAAGGAAGCGGAGAAAAGGATACAAAAAAAATCTCTTTGTATTCTTTCTTACAACTGCATGTGAATCTATAATTATCCCACAATAAAAAGTTTAGAAAAATAAATTTATGTTCCTTTAGAAAACACAAAAGAAGAAGAAAAATCCTCACCCCATCCCCCAGGGCTAATGACGGTTAGCATTTTGTTGAGTGTCCTTCCAGATTTTTCAATGCATATAAACACTTGCCATGAAAACTAGCACTGAGCTGCACACACAACACGCTCGGCACAGAGTGTGCTTTCTCACCGCGTTCTGTGTTTCACTGTCCGTTTTTATCTGTTCTAAACACAACTGTGATGAACATCCCTATGCTTTGATAATTTCCTTTGGATAAATTGTCACAAGTGGATAAATTGCAAGGGCTAGCGGTTTACATGTTTTAGAGGCCTTTGTAACAAATTGTCGAATTTTCCTCCAAAAACATACTCATTTCTGCTTCTAATATACAGTGTGTTATAAGTTACTGTTTGTGTGGAAACAAAAAGAAACCTATACACTTGTCTCTCACTTGGCAGCTTTATTTTTAATTTTTTTTAAAACCGCTTTTTTACGTATTTATTATTTTCGGCTGTGCTGAGTCTCCATCGCGGCGGGGGCTTTTCTGTTTGCAGTGAGCGAGGAGCTCCTCTTCGTTGTGGCGCGTGGACTTCTGAGCGAGGAGCTCCTCTTCGTTGTGGCGCGTGGACTTCTGTCCCTGGAGCCTTCTGCTGTGCAGCACGGGCTGTAGGTGTGTGGGCTTCAGTAGTTGCGGTTCCCAGGCTCTAGAGCGCAGTAGAGCCTCAGTAGCTGTGGCTCAGGGGCTTAGGTATTCTGCAGCTTGTGAGATCTTTCCAGACCAGGGATTGAACCTGCGCCTCCTACATTGACAGGTGGAGTCTTGACCACTGAGCCACCAGGGAAACCCTCAATTAACAATTTTAACTCTCCCTGTAAACCCTGCCACCTAGGGAAAGCTTTTCTTTTAATTTCTTAATTTTTATACAATGTTTAAAAGTTACTTTCTATTTATAATTATTGCAAAATGTGGATTATATTCCCCAAGTTGTATAGCACATACTTGAGCTTATCTTACACCCAAGAGTTTGTGCCTCCCACTCCCCTGCCCTTATATAGCCCTTCCCCGCTGGTAACGACTAGTTTGTTCTCTACATCTGTGGGTCTGTTTCTTTATTTTGACCACACGAGAGATCGAACCTGTGCCCCTTGCAATGCAAGGGCAGAGTCCTAACTACTGGATCACCAGGGAAGTCCCTCTTGTTTTTAGTTATATTCATTAGTCTGTTGTATTTTTTAGATTCTACATATAAGTGATGTATCAAGATTTCTCTCTGTCTTTTCCCTCTTAGTGTAATGCCCTCCATGTCCATCCATGTTGTTGCATATGCAAATGGTCATCATTTTTTTTGTGTGTGGCTGAGTAGTAGTCCATTGTGTATGTACCACGACTTCTGCTGATAAACACTTAGGTTGTGTCCATGTCTTGGCAATTACAACTAATGCTGGTAGGGAGCACTGAGATGCATATATCTTTTCAAATTAGTGGTTTTGGTTTCTTCAGATATATACACAGGAGTGGAGTTGCTGGGTCATATGGTAGCTCTATGTTTTATTTTTTGAGAAACTTCCAGACTGTTTTCCACTGTGGCTGTACCAATTTCTATTCCTACTAATGCGGTACAAGAGTTCCCTTTTCTGCACATCCTTGCCAACATTTGATACTGGTAGAAGAAAAGCTTTTCAGTGAAAAAAAATTTCATTAATTTTAATGGGAAAATGATCCATTTAACCCCAAACCCAGGATACCCCCAAACTTTCAGAGATACACAGTTATCAAGTGAACATCGAAACTGAGTTTATGTAAGCAATAATAATTGTAGAGCAAGTAAATACAGGCTGTTCATAAAATGCAGTGCAGTGAAGGTCTGTTGTATTGGGCAAAGAGATGCATCACAGGATGGGATGGGAGCCTCATCTGCTAGAATGTGGAGCTTCTCTCCGTAAACTTTCTTCACTCACTTTACAACTTTGAGAGGTTCATGGTTATCCTGTTCTCCAGCTGCACTTCAAATAAGGTTATGACAGGGAAAACACCATTAGGGCAAAACAGGTGGACTGCAGGAGCACGTCAGTGATGGAAGCAGCCCTTTGGTGCAAGACTGAAGGGTCCCCAGGATACCCCCCACCCCCTTTCAGTCTGCAGATCAAAACATGTGGGGCTTGTCCCGTGATGCACAGCCCAGATTTGTTCCGTGTGAGAATCTCTGGCCTCCCTGGTGGCTCAGCTGGTAAAGAATCCGCCTGCAATGCGGGAGACCCCAGCTCAGCTCCTGAGTCGGGAAGATCCACTGAAGAAAAGATAGGCTACCCACTCCAGTGTTCTTGGGCTTCCCTTGTGGCTCAGCTGGTAAAGAATCTGCCTGCAATGCGGGAGACCTGGGTTCAATCCCTGGGTTGGGAAGATCCCCCTGGAGAAGGGAAAGGCTACCCACTCCAGTATTCCGGCCTAGAGAATTCCATGGGGTTGCAACGACTGAGTGCCTTTCGCTTACTCAAGGATGAGACTCTCTGCTTAAAGTGTCAAGTAAATCAGTGAGCCTGTTTGCCGAAAACTACCGTGTTAGATATCATGTCTGTAGCCCAAGCCTCAGGCTGCCATAATATGAGATCAATAGATTGAGGCCCACCCTAACAGCTCCGTTTTAACTTAGCCACATCTTTAAAGGCCCTCACTCAAAATGCAGTCACATTCTGAGGTCCCAGCGGTTGAGGCTTCAACATAGGAATTTGGAGGGAACACAGTCCAGCNTAACTAGGGTGGGGACAATTTGATTGGTTCACATAGGCTCGTTTGCTATCAGGTCTATACAGCTGGTCAGGGCCACATATGACAGCCTGAAAGACAATTTTTAGAAAGTCCCTAAAGGAAAAACATCTCTAAAGGCCACATTGTATTAGATAAGAACCTGCCATGTTACATGAGATAAAAACCTGCTCTCAAGGGTTTAGCAAAAAAAACTTAATTTTTCTCTCAGTCTTTGTTGCTGCACAGACTTCCTCTAGTTGCGGCAGTTAGCGGGGTGGCTGTTCTCTAGTTGCACAGGGTTCTCATGCCGGTGGCTTCCCTTGCTGCAGAACTCACAAGGGCATTCAGGCTTCAGCAGTTTCAGCTCACAGGCTCATGACTGTGGTGCACAGGCTAAGTTGCTCTGTGACATGTGGCATCTTCCCGGAATAGGGATTGAACCCATGTTCCGTACATTGGCAGGCAGATTGTTAACTACTAGACTGCCAGGGAAGTCTTCTTATAGCATATTTGGTTCATGGCTTGGGGGTGAAAATGTCAGTGTTCCTAAAGAAAGGTTGTTTAACAAATGGTATAACTGTTCACGGGCCATGATGGATAAAACGTCATTAATAGAATGCTTCTTAGCTGAAGCTTCCCTTGTGGTTCAGCTGGTAAAGAATCCGCCTGTGAGGCGGGAGACCTGGGTTCGATCCCTGGGTTGGGAAGATGCCCTGGAGAAAGGAAAGGTTACTCACTCAGTATTCTGGCCTAGAGAATTCCATGGACTGTATAGTTGGACTGTAAGAGTCGGACACAACTGGGCGACTTTCACTATCGAGTGCAGTTCTGTGTACACATCTTTACTGCAACACGCATAGAATATGTTCACAAAATGGGAGCGGTTGCTTCAAAAAACATACTGGGAATCTGGGGACAGTTAGGAGGGTTCGCTAATTGTGTCACTTTAATTTTGTTTCTTACACATGTATTAATGCATATTCTAATAAGGGGATAAAATACTTAAGAGTTGACTTAAATCCTGAGTGATCATAGGGACCTATCTGTCATACTCTCTCCTGTAACCCCAGGCCCCATTGCAGAGCCGGGTGTATAGGAGGCCTTCGGTGAGAGTACTGAAGGAATGAAGAAATGAATTCCTCTGCAGGTATTTGGACATAAGGACCCTGGCCAGCGGCCCCAGTGACCCTCTCTTGTCTTTCCCCTTTGTTTGGCAGGCGGCAGCAGAGACCCCCAGGAGGAAACAAGCCCCAACAGCACGGTGACCACCCACCGGGCAGTGCCAAACACAACAGGGACCACCAGAAATCCTACCAGGGGGGCTCGGCGCCCCACCCCTCAGGGAGGTCCAGCCACCACGGCTATAGCCAGAACCGGCGCTGGCACCACGGCAGCATGGAGCATCCTTCCGGCGACAGGGGGAAGGCAGGCGCCCACCGCAGCGCCAAAGAGACCGTGCCCACGGAGGGCCCCAGACTCGAGGATGCCCTGGGGGACGCTGGGCACGGCGGCCTCGAGTCCCCCCGCAGCCCTGATGCCCTGGCCTTAGCGGCTTCTGAGAGGCTCACGCTGCTGCAGCCGGGGTGTCCAGAGGCCGAGACAAAGCTTAAAGACAGTATTATTCCCGAGCGCGGCGGGGAGCGCCCCAAAATTACCCTGCTCCAGTCTTCCAAAGACAGGCTGCGGCGAAGGCTGAAAGAAAAGGTACCGGTAATTGAATTTTCCTTGTTCTCTTGCACCAGGGAGGACAGCACGAGGTAGGCACCTGGGTGGAAGGGCTTGGGGGTGTGGGCCTGGGGAGCCTTGTGGAGGCAGAGACCAGCACCTGCTCTCTGCTGCCCGAGAGACCCCTGGTCTCCAGAAGGCAGACCCGTGGCCAGCTCTGCATGTGAACTCCCTCCAGCATGTTCCACCCTCCAGGAGGCTCAGCTGGACACCTGGTACCAGCCCCCAGCCTGAGAAGGGAGGGTAGGGGAAGAGGCATGTGTCTCCAGGTGATGGGAGGGTGGCAGAGAAGGCCTGGTGTCCCCCCGACCCGCAGCATTATCTGAGGGCGGATGCCGCCCTGTTAGTGCTAAAGGGCATCTGGGGAAAACACAGAGCCTATGAGATGAGAATGCTTCTCCCCAAGGTGAGTACCAGCCAGGCTGTGCTTCCTGCCAGGGAAGAGCAAAGGTGAGCTGGACAGAGTGCAGCAGCCTGGCTTCAGCCTTGCCACTCCCCTCCCCCACCAACCAGCACCAGGGAGGGGTGTCCCCCACCCCACCCCTCGGAGATTTAAGGAGGCTCTCACTCTCGGCATCGCTCAGGTGCCCATCCTGCACTGGCATGGCCCTAAGAAGGAGGGCCTCCTTAAATTTGGAATGAGCTCTCATTCCTCACCCTACTCCTGCTCTGGCCTCCAGAGCCTGGGTCCCACTTTCAGGAAGAGACGCCCCAGCCTCCAGAGGAGAGCTGGGGCTCTGTCTCTGGCAGTATTAGGTCCACCCTGCTCACCCTAGCTCCCCATCCCCAGCCACGGGTGCAAGTAAGGTCAGCTTGGAGAAGAAGTGTTCCTAGGAAAGGCTGGCTTGCCCCCAGCTTTCCCAGGCATGGGGAGACTACATGGAGTCCTCCTTGTGGGGCTTCTGTGGAGCTCCCCAGCCCCTCTCTCCTGCCTTCTCTCCTCCAACTTTCACCTCCGAGGGCCAGGTCCACACCCAGTCAGTACAAGGCAGGTCAGACCTCTTCCCCGCTCAATTCCTGAAGCTGACATGCTGCTCCTGGCGTCCCTTACAGCCCTGAGTGCCCACCCATACTCCCCACAGGGCAGGCGCTGTAAGGTCCTGGAGAAAAGCATCCTTCATTTCCTTACGTCCCAAAGGTAGGAGCCTGGAGAGGTTCTCAGGTGTACACTGTGTGTGGTCTCTGCCGAAGAGTTTCCTGGACAGATTGCTCCAATCCAGCCGGAGAGAGAATTGCTAAATTCTCTTTGGTTCTGCTAAATGCAGCCATGGTGCCACAGAGCGAAACAACACAGGCTTTAGAGTCAAGCAGACTAACTGGGTCCTCACTCTGCCTTTGATTGACTAGGTGGCCTTGGGCAAACCACCTCGCCTCTCTGTGCCCCCAGTGTACCCATCTGTAGAATGGGTGTCACACGGTGATGTAATACCGCCTTGTAGACAGACTGAAGGTCAAATGTCATAACCTGTCAGAAGACCCTTGTGGGTGATTATTCCACATATCGACCAGTATTCCTGCCCATGGTTGGGATGGGGCGGGAAGAGAGAGAGAGAACAGATAAGGTAGATCCATGATGCCTGTATTTCAGCTGCAAAGACTGCCCTCAGGTCCAGCCTCCTGAACTCCTGGACCAGGAGGATATGGGCTCGGGCAATGNCCGGGCCCCACTCAGGCACCGCTCCATTTGTCCCCTATGCCTCCCCCCTGCCCCCACCAGGATGAAGTGGCCGTGGAGACCACCAGCCCTCAGCAGAACAAGATGGACAAGTTGATCGAGATTCTGAACAGCATGCGGAACAACAGCAGCGACGTGGACGCCAAGCTCACCACCTTCATGGAGGAGGCCCAGAACTCCACCAACTCGGAGGAGATGCTGGGGGAGATCGTACGCACCATCTACCAGAAGGCGGTGTCCGACCGCAGCTTCGCCTTCACGGCCGCCAAGCTCTGCGACAAGATGGCGCTCTTCATGGTGGAGGGGACCAAGTTCCGCAGCCTGCTGCTCAACATGCTGCAGGTAACGGGCGCCGACAGCTGCGCCTCCCGCCCCGCCCGCCGCGGGCTGGCTCTGGAGAGAGGGAGGGCTGCGGATTCTGACCACGGTCGGACTGCTCCCGAGTTCCACCCTTGGCCGATTAATTATAGAAAATAAAAAGGCACTCAGAGGGCAAGGGATGAGTGGCCAGATTTGCGTGTGTTTGTGTGAAGGCTCCATGGTTACGATGGACCAATATAATTTTATAGGTGCTTCATGTGTAACCAGCCTTCCCCTCTATTTCCATGATAAGACGGCTGCCTCTTGTCTTAGGCCTGTTCTGTGCTTTGACCTCTCCACGTCCCAGCGGACACACCATGTGCCATGGACTTTTCTTTTCCTTCTCCTCCTCCCCTCCAGGACCACCCCCAGGCCCTGCAGGTGATACACTGCTTGTAGGTGGTGCTGAGATAGGTCTCAGCAAAAGGCATATAGCAAAAGGGCTTTGAGTTGCAAAGCTGCGGTCTGTCTGCTGATGTGCTGGGCTTCTTGAAACCTCTTCTGGGGCAGAGAGAGGTCAAAGGCCGTCTCGTTTCTTGGTGCCTCCCCACTCCAAGCCCCTCTACCCGGAGAGCTTAATCTTTCCCCTCCCCTTCCTTCCTCTGTGGGTGCTGATGTCCAGAGATGGTTTTACTGGGGCGTGTAATGGGTGTGGGCCCTCAAACTGAGTGCAGGGTTGTGTGATCTCCCAGGTAGGGAGCTGAAGGCTATGTCTCTTCACCGTGATCGCAAGGGAACTGGTCCCAGCACTGGTGGCATCGTGAAGAGGCAGCAGGTGGCATAGGATGGCGGCCGTGCCAGGCCCGGGACTGTCCTTGGAGACTCTTGGCTGGGGAAAAAAGTCATCTCTGCGCCTCCTCTGTACCTTAGACGGGTTGAGATATGCATTGAGTTTCAGCCTGGGTAGGGTAGAACAGGAGCTTGAAAGTTCCAGAAGTAGGATCACAGAGCCGGAAGAAATACCTGCAGGTCTTTCTTAAGGATGATGACCGTGTAATAGTTCATCCAAACCGTGACATTTCTGAGAGTCAGGGGCTGTATTCATCATCAGGCCTAGACCCTCCCGGTGTCGACCAGGACATGTGGTCACCCTGGTCTTAGCCACCTGATTTCGCAGTCTCTGCTGTCCCTTCCCCAGGAACAGGGAGGGAGGAGCCCCCTCCGAAGGCTGCCCGTAGACTCCATCCCGCCGCCCTCCCGTCTTCCCAGGGTGACTGCTCTCTGCAACCTGAGCCGCGCTGGCCAGCCCCGGCTGCTTCTGTCCAGCTCGCAGCCCCGATCAGGTTCCCATTCCTGGATCGCCCACGCTCCCCGGTGACGAATTCCCGCATTACCTGAGGGATTTGCACGTCGGGCATGTTCCTCGTGGGCCGGAATGTCCTGGGAGAGTGTGGAGGGTGATGGCAGGGAGCAGCCTGTCTGCCACGTACGGCCAGACCTGGAGGGGGCGGAGTGGGGGGGTGGTCAGGGACAGATCGACCTTTGGCCTTGGCTTTTGTGAAGAGAAGGGCCAGGATAGGGCAAGACTCCTGACGGTGGTTGCCAGCTCTGTGTAACCAGTCGGCGCCCTCGGTGGATACACACACAGGGCGCGGGATGAGAGGCGTCCAGCTGATATGAAGGGCAGCTGGCTGCAGGGGTCACCTGAGATCCTGCCCGGGTCAGGCTTCTCTTCCAGTGACCCGCGGTTAGAGCGGCCTTGTTCACAGTGTCCGGCAGAGCATCCGCCCTGGGATGTGCTCAGCCTCAGTCAGAGCCCTTTGGCCCCCTACCCGCCACCTCCCTGTCCCCCGAGAAGTGGAACTGTCTTAGGCCAGCAGGATCACAGTGTCCCCTTGGCCCCCACTGCCCCCTTCATCCCTTGCAGCCTTGGCTTAAGTGTAAGAAGGAGCTCCTTGAAGTGTGTAACCAGAGGGCTGGGGCTGGACCTTCAGGCCTCCTGGGTCATTGTTCAAAGCCCCTTGGCCCCCACGGAAGGTGGGCTGGGTGTGCTGGACTCCAGGCACACCCCCTGTTACGAGACCCGGCCTCGCGGGCCCTGCTCTTCTGCTGCTGAGGAGCTGCTGGGTTAGAGTAGGCTTTCCAGGCAGCATCATCCATGGCCATTCACCACCCCAGACACACAAGGCTCAAGAAAAGAGAGCAGGGGGCATAACTCATCAAACCCCACTTCCCTTGTGACCCACAGGAGTGTCTCTTTTCACCTGCTTTCATTTTCTGGCAAATCTGATTTGTATCCCTTCCCTGGGCCCCAGCACCTTCCCCCCCGCCCCCCTAGCCTTTCTCCCTCAGGTTTATACTCAGCTGCACGCACTCAGGGTCCACTGTCTCTGGATCCCCAACCAGTCCCCAGTTCAGTTCAACCGCCCCGAGACACCCTTCACGTGGCGAGGTTTCACCGCTCCCTCCGGTGTACAGGTTCTGAGATCTGGCTTCGTGATGCTGGCTGCATGATGCTGGCTACAAAGTGGACAGGCTGCAAGGCGCCCTGTGAACACCGCTCCCAGCAGCTGTCTTTGGATGCTTTGCCCTCCTTGGCCGAGCACTTTCACTGTCTGGGCTTTGGCAGCGGGAGCTGGCAGCCCCAGAGGAGACGGGCAGGCTCTGATGTCGGGGACGGTGGCACGGAGTGTGGGCTACCTGCCAAGCTGGGACGCAGCCCCCATGGAGAGCGAAGTGAGAGCAAACCCAGGGAAGGGTCAAAGGACCTTTCACCCCTCACAGCCAAACTCAGCTTTGTCATCTCAAGGAACCCAAAAGCACCGCCCTCCTGAGGAGCCCTGACAGTGCCAGAGATCTTGGGGTCCCAGGGGACCCCGGTCACCAGTCCCATGGCTCAGAAATCATCTTCAGTTTTTACATCTAAACTAAGTCTTTTTGCCTTAGGTGTGATTGTTTTCTGAGTAGTGTTCTGGTAAATAAAATTCTGCATATTAAACAGGCATTTCTCAAATGTCTGTTAGGTGCCAGGCATGCATGTCAGCGCTTCTCAAACTTGTATTTGGGTTTGAACCACTTGAGAGTCTATAAATAGAGGTTCTGATTCAGGAAATCTGGGTAGAACCCGAGATGCTACATTTCTAACAAGCCCCCAGGTGACGGCAGTGCTGCTGCTGGCCCAGGGACCACACTCTGAGTACTAAGACATTGGATGACTGACGGTTTGTAGTGATGGGTCAAGTTCACAGGCAGGCCTTTTAATGGTGTGATGTCAGAAGTGGGGACCCAGTCTGGGAATACGGAGTTCCAGGCACCAGGTTTTCTTCAGAGCCCTGTCTCTCAGCCTAGCTCTTCTTCAGCATCTCAGGGGGAGACGTTTTAAAACATACCAACGTGGGGGTTCTCCCCCAGACCGGCTGAGTTAGACTCCACAGCGACAGGCCTGGGCATCCTTTCTTGAAGAGCTTCCCAGCTGAGTCTGCAGTGATGGAGTGCCCCGTTCGGAAGACGCCTCCAGAGATGCGCTGTCTGCGCCACAGTTGTCACTTAGGAACCGGTTGGCCCTACCCATCACTCCATGAATCAGCCAAGAAATGGGTCCCAGGTGCTGGGCTCTTTGCTGAGTGATGAGAGGGAGTCAGAGCCTGAGTTGGTGAGAGAGCTCCACAAAGCAGGAGACGTTGGCAAGCGAGCACATCCCTTCCCCTCGCCCAGGCTCGGGTGCCCCTCTGTGCAGCGAGGAGGCTGCCTTGGACCTTCACAGGAGACCTCTCTCCCGCGCCTCGCTGTTCTGAGGGTCCTCCTGGGAAACCTCCACCCTCACGGGTCAGCCAGGTGGGGGCGGCCTCTCCCCTCCCGCGGGCCTCGTTCCTCTCTGCTCTCAGCTCCATCCCCCGGGTCCTTTTCCTTTCTCTTGGCCTCAGAGGTTTGTCAAAGCACCTATCAGTGTTTTAGGGAAAGGGCCTCCCTCTTCAACCCCCAGGGGGTTGCCAGGCTTGGCCATCAGTAAAGCTAAGGAGCTGATTCGTGTCCCTTGCCCCACCCCTTCCCACCCGGCTCCCACGCTGCTTGATGGCAGGGCCCCACACCCATGAGAAGATGTGCACTTTGGGATCCTGACTCCTAGGAGAATGTGGGTGGCCCATAACCCCTGGGCTATGGAAGGCACCAGGACTCCACCCCGATCTTTACCAAGGAATCATCATGGTACCAAGAGGGGGCAGGGGGCTCTGGTGTCACTGCGAGGTGAAGAATGAGCGAGCCTCTTTTTATGGGACCTTTGGAATGACAGGAATTGGAGGCCTGAGCCCCCGCCGCCCAGCACTGCCCCGTCACCACCCTGGACCTTCCGCTTGGGCTCAGAGAGTGCTCCTTTGCTGAGATATGCTTGGGCAGTATCAGTTCAAGCCCTCCTCTGTTGAAATGTGTGTGCCCTGTTTAGCCAAGAGGTGTCTGCATCTGAGCTATGCAGAGCAAAGTATTATTAGAGCCGGCATCAGTGCGTCTGTAACTGAACCCCACTCTCCCTAGCAACCGTTGTCAACAACACATCTAACAGAAGGAGGCGATACCTTTTTTTGAAGGAAAGAAAAAAAGAAAAACCTCATCTCACCAAGTCGTAAACACAGCAGGGCTGTTGTGAGAAGACAAGGCAAAATCAGAATCTGGCGTCTGTGACCAGGTTTCAAAATAAATTGCTCTCTGCCAGCAACTTCTAGAAGACAGCCTCTTAAAAAGCTGACCTGGAGCTAGAAAATGGATAAGTTCTGCAGAGCTTCTTGCTGGGTCACTGTTAAGCATCACGTCTGAGGCTTTTGACACACAGAAACTCAATCAAGTGGTGACGGGTTCTGTGAGGCTTCTGAAGGGTCTCTGGGAGTAATTTTAACTGGGGCACTCAAGACTTTCTGGTCTGGCTGCCCCATCAGTAAATCAAAATACAAGCTGCATCTTCAAGACTTAGGTGATCCATTCATCCCACTTATACCCCGTTTCTCCCATCTCTGCCTCCTGGTCTTAGTCTGTTGCTTGCTGGCTTGGGCAAAGGCACTGGGCCATTCCATAATAAGGAACCTCCTTCTCTCCTGGTTATCTCGAGGTATCAGAAAAATCAAGAGTTATTCCTCTTTTCCCAAAATGTGGAGTTCTCAATCCCGATCCTTTTTGGAGGGAGGGAGAAGGACCAACATTGATTCTTAGGGTTCTAACCAGAGTTGTAAGTTGAGTTGTAAGCTCTCAGCTGAGTTGTAAGTTCCTCGAGGGCAGGAATCCTGGCTGTGTGATGCTTGGTCCCCGGCTCCTGGCACCATAACTTGTACACAGTGGATGTTCAGCAAGTGCCTAGGGAAGGGAGGCACAGGGCCATCAGTCTTAGGTACCAGAGCTCCTGGTGCGAGACAGGCTTCTCAGCTTTTCTGAGCACTTTCCTGTGTGTGAACCTGGAGATTCTCTCCCCAGGGTGGCTTCCAGGGCAGGATCCATCCCCCTTGTGTGCAGAACAGGACAGTGACTCAGTGAGGCTACCAAGTCATGGGGCTGAATGGGGGCCGTCAGTCCAGCACCCCAAGCTCTTGGCTCCTGTGAAAATGTTACTCAGTTGTGTCCGACTCTTTGCGACCCCATGGACTGTAGTTGGCCAGGCTCCTCTTTCCATGGGGATTCTCCAAGCACGAATATTGGAATGAGTAGCCACTCTCTTCTCTAGAGTATCTTCCCAACCCAGGGATCAAACTTGGGTCTCCTTCATTACAGGCAGATTCTTTATTATCTGAGCCACCAGGGAAGACCTTGGGCTCCCAGACCTCCCCCCTAAATAGGATATAAGGGTCAGAAAGTTGGAGAAATCAGGAGTCCATCTCTTGAAGCTATCAGTGGGGATTTCAAAATCTGTGCCCCTAGAAGATATCCCACCAGATTTCCAATGCTGTCCGAGTCTCTGGGTTTTCCAGGCCAATGGAGGGCTGAGGGTATCCAAGGAGACACCTCTGTGGCCCTGTCTGCTTTATCCAGATGAAGCACTCAGCCGTTCTTCCTGTGGTGGGCTCTCCCCTTGCACCCTCTTCCTTGGCCCCGGAGCTCTGCTCCCGCCCCTGCACACCCACAGCTGAGCCGTCGTGCACTCCAGGCATGTAAACTAATTTTACTGTTGGCCCAAGCCAGGCATACCCAGGGAGAGAAGCACATTGTTCTGTGCATTCCAGAGCCTGAGCAAAGCCCTGGGCTGTACCCACCCGAGTCCCCCTCCTCCCTCCGGTTGCAGGAAATCAGGAGGGAGAAAGTGGAGGGCTAGCAGGCAATGCGAGCACTCTCCCCGCGGGTCAATCATGGAAGGTGACTTTGTTATTGTGTTAATCGCTCAGTCGTGTCCGACTCTTTGCAACCCCGTGGACTACAGCCAGCCAGACTCGTCTGTCAGTGGAATTCTCTAAGCAAGAATACTGGAGTGGCTAGCCATTCCCTTCTCGCCCACAAAACATCTCTTTTTTCTAAAAATACTGTTGTTCTGATGGCACCCTGGGAGTTGTCGGCGCCCTGCACAGGCCAGGCAGAGGTAGCACACACCTTGCCCAACAGTGGGCACCGGCAGGTGGGCCTCACATGTCCTGTCTTTGGAGCTTGACCTGCATAAGAGTCTGTGGCGGGCACAGCCCCCCCTCTGGGGACAGCAGGACCTGCCTGGTACCCAGGCTCTTCGCCCACCAGACCAGAACCAGAACAGGAACCAGCTGTGCCTCCAGCCAGCCTTGTTGCCCACACTTGCTTTGCAACAAGTAAACTTTTACCTTCTTCCTTCCCGTTCTCACATCTTCCTCTCAACAGGCACTTCTCGAGCGCCTCCTGGTACCGCCGCTCAGCAGGGCCCACGAGTGTGTCATCTCTGGGAATGCGCCCTCCCTTCTCGCCCCCCCCTAGTTTGTCTCATTGGGGGCACTGTCCCAAAGCCTGAGTTTTATTCAAGGATCCAGCTGGGGTGTCTCAAAGCCAGTTTTTCTGACTCAGTATGGGCACAGTGGCTTCTGAAAGGGCTAAATCTAAGGCTCCCTTCTAGAACTTCATTATGCCCTGCAGGACAGAGGCAGCCTGTGATACAAACAGGAAAAAAAAGGCATTTTGATTTTTTTTTTTAATCTGAAAATAAGCAGAGGAAAGGACAGCAGCCTGCCAGTTGAGGTTTTCTCGTCTCAGAGGCGAGGTCCGCACCAAGTCCGCCCATGGCAGATTTTGNGGCTGCCGTCTATGGGGTCGCACAGAGTCGGACACGACTGAAGCGACTTAGCAGCAGCAGCAGCATCTTGCTTAGCATCATGGCTTCCAGATCTGTTCATGTGGTAGCTCACATCAGATTTTCCTTCCTTTTCGTGGCTGGATAATATTCCATGGTATGGACGGACCGCATTTTATTTATCTGTTCATTCATCCATCACGGATGGCCCCTTGGGTTGTTTCACCTTCGGGCTGTTGTGAATTATGTCACCATGAACATGCCACATACATGTATCTGTTTATGCCCTTGCTTTCAGTTATTTTGAGTATGTGTATCTAGACGTGGAATTGCTGGATTCTGTGAAAATTCTACATAGAACTTTTTAGGAACTTGCTAACTGTGTTCCAGAAGGCTGTTTTTCATGGAGAGAATATATGAACCAAGACCCAAGTAAAGGACAGTGAGGATACTGCCTTACTTGGAATCCAGGGTCAAGGTGTTAAGTGGAGAGTCAGAGGAAGTCTGTAAGATGGAACAGAAGGCTTTGGACTTTATGAAGCGGAACTCGGGAGCCACTGTGGAGCCATGATGTCCTAAGATTAAAAATCATGGAACAGTATAGACCTGAAGGATCTATAGATTATCCATCCAGCCCATTCACATCATAGGTGAGAGACTAAAAGCCCAGGGAAGTTACCAAAAGCCCTGCTTTAGGAAGATCTGGATGCTGGGTTATACAGTGTCATGCTTGGAAATCCGGTACATAGAGGTCCAGGGATTTTAAGTGACCGTGGTTGTCGCTTTCATAAGGAGAGCACACGCTGATTCGGACCTGCCCCTCAAAGATTCAAGCTGCGGAGGCAGGCCTCAATCCCTCTCCTCCAGGGACCTGCTCCCAGCCCTAGGTAGGCAGAACGGTAGCATTTGGCCACTGCCCCCATCACTCAGGAGCTGGAAATCTGGAGTTGCTAGCAGGAGGACAGTGGGCTGACGTGGGAGATGTACCCCTCTTCCTTCTGCCAGGCATGGCCCAAGAGTCTCTAGGAGCCACCCAGGTAAATCAGTGGGCATTTCTGAACTGAAACTTCCCAGCCAAAGGCGCACGGCCTGGGTTTCAAAGCGGGCACCAAACACATGGACTCCTGGCCACCTGGGGGGAGGATGAACAGGACTCACCTCTTGTGCCCCTGACCCTTGTCTGGATGCCCCTTCCACACTGCTGTGGACACCTCTCCCTCACTTTCTCTGCCCATACCCATGTGCCCTGGCTGTGCTCTGGACGCCTGGCATGAGGCAGAGTGATTTACTGGAAGTTAGTGAGTGTGGGGTGGGGCAGAGAGGGTTGGGGGATGGAAACTTTTTAAGCAGCCAGCAAGGGCGGCACACTTGTCTTGAACTCACTGCTTTCAGGGTGGCTGGGTTCCATCTCCACTAGAAGATAACAGAAAGGATCCGTTTAAGTGGACAGAGGTCACCAGGCATCCCGGGGGCAGAGTGTGATGCAAGGACGCAGGTGGGGGTTCACCCGTTCTTCAGTTACTCCTTAGCTGATTGGCGTCCGGTGGTTGATCCAACCCGTCTTCCTTGCTGCTCGGGCTTTTCNAAGTGGACAGAGGTCACCAGGCATCCCGGGGGCAGAGTGTGATGCAAGGACGCAGGTGGGGGTTCACCCGTTCTTCAGTTACTCCTTAGCTGATTGGCGTCCGGTGGTTGATCCAACCCGTCTTCCTTGCTGCTCGGGCTTTTCTCCAGTTGCCGAGAGCGGGGGCTGCTCTCCACTTACAGGCTTCTCATTGCTCCGGCTTCTCTTGCTGCGGAGCGCAGGCTCCAGGGCTCATGGGCTTCAGTAGTTGCAGCTCCTGGGCTCTAGAGCACAGGCTCGATAGTTGTGGTCCATGGGCTGAGTGGCTTCGCTGCATCTGGGATTTTCCCAGATCAGGGATCGGGGATCTAACCCATGTCTCCTGCACTGGCAGACGAATTCTCCACCCTAAGTCACCAGGGAAGTCCCCTAGCTTCTTCTTACTCCAGACCTGTCCCTGTCGGGTGGTATGTCTGTCCCAGAGAGGTTGTGTGACCCTCAGCCAGGAAACGGGCTGGACTGTATGGCCCCTTGAGGTCACCTTCCAGCTCAGAGCTCGCTGCAGCCTGAGAACCATCAGCATAGGGAGTCTGCCCTGGGAGCCCAAAGTTCAGAATTGGGGCTCTCTGCACACCCAGAATCTCCATCCCTTGTTGCCTCCTACCTAGCATGCTGAGTCTTCAAGGAACAGCAATGCCAGCCACTTCCTGGCCCCTCCTCAACCCCAGTTGTGGCCGGCAGTGCTAGGAAGAGGGTGGGCCCCCCTTTGGGGGAGCAGGCTGTGACCTGCAGGGAACCAGCTTCACTTGACCCTTGGGTGGCCTTTGAGATCCCAGTTCACAGAGGGAAAGAAGCTTCAGGTTACTTGGAAACATGGAGACAGGTATGTCCAGCCAGGAGCAGTGCCCCATGCCCCTCTGCCTGCCAGGGATGGCTGTTCAGCTCATCCCCTTCAGGAAGCCCCTTGCCCCCAAATCATCCCACTCTTGAAAGTGCAGCTCGGATCAAATAATGTCCCAGAAGACCACTAAGCAGACGGAGCCTGGAGGACCACCACGCTGCTGCCACACACTGACATCCAGCTCTGCCGCAGAGCAGGGGCAATACCAAAGGATGGCAGGGTTTGGGTGGTATTCGGGGATGGCTGGGCTCCAGCTAAAGCTTAGGAATATCTCTCTATAATTGGAGTCAGTGCATTCCTGGGCAGCTGCATGCACATCGGAGCTCCACACTCCCCGTTGACCCCATCAGACAACACTCACTGCATTACTCTGGGTGTTGAAAAAAGTCTGATTGGAATAGTATCTCTGATGTGGACTTAGAAGCAGAGTCACCTGGAATTCAGCCTGCAGGCCCCAGAAACTTGCCCTTGATGACGTCCTGCCGTGTTGCATAAGGAATCATTGACAAAGCCCAGAGTCCAACACCTACCTCCTGACCCTGGTTCTGGTGCGTCAGCTGGTGACTTTGGGCACACCTCGCAGTCAGTCCTAGCTGCCCTCCACTTACTCTTCCATTAAGTGGGGTAATCATACCTGCCCCCTAACACCTGTTTATCCCACAGACATAATCACTGTTTAAATCCACTGACACACATCCCATTTTGTCCGTCCACAACGAAAGCTCACATGGAGGTCCTGAGATTGGTGTTGAAGCCCTACTGGGTGTGAGTGCCTAGCACTGTTAAATCCCCAGTAAAGCAGGAGCCTCTGGCCTCCATCAGATATTTAGAGGCCTGATGGAAGAGCAAAGCCAGCTCAACCAGAGAACAACTTAGGAAAATCAGAGGAGGGGGCAAGCCCTTTAAGTGCTGGTGTCTGGGGAAGACTTCCTGGAGGAGGCGGCATGAAAGGAAAGGCCGGATTTGGGTGGACCGAGGAAAGTAGGAGGAAGGAGCCAAAGCAAAGGCTTGGGAGCAGCCAAGTGGGGGGCAGTGGGCATGATTGTGCAGGAGAGCGTGGTGGGATGACAATCGTGCACTGTCAGCCTGGCCAAGGCTGCCCAGGCAGCAGCAGGGGGCTCTGCAAGTGTCAGCGAGCCCTGGGGTAAAGCTGCCCAGCCAGGCCGGGACCCTAGCTCACGGTCAACACGGTGGCCCATTCACTTGCTGGCACTCGCTGCTCACCCTCTCAGGCCAAGGCTGTTTTAATGCAGAACTAAAGCTTCTACCTTCAGATTAGGGAGCTCCCTGCCAGCTTTGGGCCCCAGTCGGTCTGAGACCGGAGGCAGGGAGCGCCACGCCATCCAGGGCCCCGGGCCAGGCTGCTGGGGGGCCCCAGGGGTCAGGGTTTCACTGAGGCAGGTAGTGTGGGGCCTGGCATGAGAGGCCGAGAGACACTGTCTTTCTGGACCAGTCCAGTACCTCGTGGGAGAGGTCAGGTCCCAGCTGCCCACATGGAGTGACCCACTCAGCCCCTCGCTATGGATCAGCTGCCTCCAAGAGCCTTGTAGAGATGCTGCCCATGCACTTAACCACACATACCCATGCACTTAGTACTGGTGACATCGTATTTTTTGTTAGTTGCTCAGCTGTGTCCAACTCTTTCGAGACTCCATGGACTGTAGCCTGCCAGGCTTCTCTGTCCATGGAATTCTCCAGGCAAGAATGCTGGAGTGGGTAGCCAATCCCTTCTCCAGGGATTCTTCCTGACTGAGGGATTGAACCTGAGTTTCCTACCTTGCAGGTGGATTCTTTATCTTCTGAGCCATGAGGGAAGCCAGTATTGCCCTTTCCTCCAGCCTTACGGCCTGCAGGGAACCAGAGGCAGGGCTACCTGTGATGCCTGGGGTTGGACAGGTTCACAAAGCAACCTTCCTCTGCTTCTGCCCCATCCCTCCTCCCCCAGGCACATTTTTTTTCTGGCCCGCCTCGAGGGTACAGCAGGAGACAGGAAGTCTGAAGCCAGCATCATGCCTGGCTCCGGGCCTGTGTCCTCATGTGGTCCAGAGGCGTGGTCAGTCTCCCCACCGAGGCAGGGCTCATGGCTCTGCCCTCTCTACTCCCACGTCCCGCGGGTGCCCTGGGATCATGGAGGTTGCGTGCGTGCGGGTCCAGGACTGGAGAGAGCCTAGGAAACTTGAGTGCAGACTAGGGGCGGGAAGAGAAGATAGGGCGCTGCTCAGAGGTGGGGGACTCGAAGGTGCCGTGCAGGAGGCACCTGGATTGCAGCCTCCTGCACTCTCACTCCAGTCCTGCCCTTCTCTAGCTGGATGACCGCAGGCCAGCCCTCCCGCCCTTCCGGTGGCTTCCTCACCCATAAAATTGGGAGATTAGAAGAAGTAATTTCAAAGGTCCCTTTCACCTCTTTGTTAATCGAAAGCAGACATATGGGGCATACACACGGTACTTGTTATTGCCCACCGCCACCCGTGGGTTCACCGATGAGGAGCAGACGCTCCCTGCCTGCAGGGGTCTCCAGTCATGGCCCCTCTGGCCCACTCGTTGAGTGTCTGGAGTCACTGGCCACCCGATGGGCCAGGCAGCCTGCAGGGGGCGCCAGTGCGCAGGGCGGGCCTCACCTGCCTGCAGGCCCCTCCCAGTCCACTCCAGCATCTTGGCCCCCTGAGCTTTGCCCCACAGGGCAGTTCAGTCGCTCAGTCATTTCCGGCTCTTTGCGACCCCATGGACTGCAGCATGCCCGGCCTCCCTGTCCATCACCAACTCCCGGAGTTCACTCAAACTCATGTCCATTGAGTCGGTGATGCCATCCAACCGTCTCATCCTCTGTCATCCTCTTCTCCTCCGGCCTTCAATCTCTCCCAGCATCAGGGTCTTTTCAAATGAGTCAATTCTTCGCATCAGGTGGCCAAAGTATTGGAGTTTCAGCTTCAGCATCAGTCCTTCCTTCCAATGAACGCCCAGGACGGATCTCCTTTAGAATGGACTGGTTGGATCTCCTTACAGTACAAGGGACTCTCAAGAGTCTTCTCCAACACCGCAACCCAAAAGCATCAATTCTTCGGCGCTCAGCTTTCTTTATAGTCCAGTTCTCACATCCAGAGATTTAAGCTTAACCATTTAAGTCACAACAGGATGGTGCCTCTGCTGCAAAGCTACCTTCCAGCAATTTCCAGGCCCAGTGGGCCCCCATCCCTGAGACCAAGAAACCTCTGGAAGCTCCCTTCCAGATCTCTGAGACAGGCCAGCATAGTGTCCAAAGGTTGCTCTCAGGTGTCTTATCTGAGAGCCCTGCTTCCTCCTCCATCTCAGCCAGGCAGTCACCCTCCAGGCATTTATTGTGCACTGTCTGTGTGCAGACACCGTGAGCCCTATGTACCCACCAGGATACCTTTGCGAGGTGGGCATTATTAGTCCCGTTCTACGCATGGGTAAAGGAAGTGCCAGAAAGCTTAGGGAACACGTGCCTGACGTCACACAGCCAGTGACAGGAGTGGTGCTGGACCCCAGTCACCTGGTGCCCCGTACCCTCCACAGAGCATGCTGCTGCCTGCGGGCCCCTGTGGGCCAGACGGGTGTTGCATCGGCGGCACTGGGGCGGCCAGGTAGCGGGTCTGGAGCAGAAGGCAGGTGGTGGGGGGAAAGCAAGATGAGAGAATCCCCTTTAGATGACCTGATAGAGCCTCCTTCCCTGCAGGCTGAACAAGGGCTGGGTGATCTCCCCATAGTCATCTGGTGGCTGAAAGAATCTGGAGACAGTTTCCAGGCCAGAGCTCAGCGGGTGCCCCGGGCCTGCTGTCCCCCGCCTGTCGCAGGGGGGCCGGGGGTAAAGGGGTGTCCCTGTCCACCAGGCTGTCCCCAGCCAACCTCCGCTTCTCCTCTGTGGCTGTCCCACCCCCTGGTTTCCAGCCCGTCACCCTCACGATTNTTTCGGTCTTGATTGTATCAGTACTTTGACATATGAACTTGGATATTTCCCCTCATATTTCTGGCTCTCGGTCTTGTTGGCTGTAAAATGGGGATTATTTTTATATCTGCCCTGCACATTGCTCTGGGTGGTCGGAAAGTTCTTAAGAAATAAGGACGTGAAGACAGTTTGTAAACTGTAAAGGGATCAGACTGGGTTTTGAATGCTGGAGCTGCTGAGCAAAGGCTGGGCTGGAGAAAACTGGTGGGGAAGGGCAGAGGGGAGGGCGCTTGGTGGTCCATCGCCCCCCGCCAAGGTAGGCCCTGCGGGAACGGGCCTCAGGGCAGGCAGGGAGGCGGCAGAGGCTCTCAGCGAATGCCGGTGCCAGTCACAGGTTTGCCAAGATAGAAGGTGGTCGGGGTTGGGCACCCACTTCTCCCAGGAGAAGGCAGGGCTGTGCAAAGCCCTCACCCCATCAGGGGCACATCCTAGCCTGGAGGATAAAGTCCAACAGGTTGTAGAGGGGCGAGGGGGAACTTTGTGCGTCTTTCCTAACATATGCTGACCCCGCAGAAGCTGGGTCACTGTGTCCCCTCACCCCCTTTCCATCCTGACCTGGAGTTCAGCCGTCCCCGGTGTGGAAAGTGCGAGAAGGAGCTGGCAGGGAGGGCCGACAGGACTGCTAGGCTGAGAGAAGCTGAGCTATTTAAAGCGTGCAGCGAGCACCCGGGGGGCGTGAGTGCCACCCCCCCCCCCCGGCCCTCTCGGCATTCAGCTCTCCCCTTCCTTGGCTGGATACCAAGCCCTCAGGGCACCCAGAGGCTGCAGGTCAGATGCCAGGGGCTCCAGGGCTGGCAGGGGAGGCCGGCTCCCCCTCACCCCAGGGCTTGAGTTCCCTCCTGGGGCCTCCTGGCTGAGTTGGCGGGGCCACACAGACTTCTTGGCTCCCTGTGCCTTATAAACGGGGCTGGGGACGCGTGGGGAGCTTAGAGGAGGAATGCCCGGCGCCTGGGGCCCAGGGCAGCTGCTGCCTGCCTGCCCGCACCCCCACCCCTGCCAGCCATTGGCTACCCCGCTACCTGATTTGGGGAACCAGCTGGGGCAGCGTTGGAAAGTGGGGAACTTTGCTGAGTGCATCCTGCCCCCCGACTCGGGCCTGCCTTCCCAGCGCACCCCACGTTACAAAGGGCCTTCTGCTTTCTGCCCGGCTGACCTCCTATCCTGTGTCCTCACCCCTCAGTGACTGATGCACTCACTGCCCTGGCTCTCCTTTCCTGGGTCTGAAAGGCCACTCAGCGCCTCAGCCCGGAACAGGGACTGGCAGGGGGCCCATGAGACACAAGGGCCACGCAGGCCCCTGCATGCGCATCAGCCAGGAGAGCCTTCGCTGAGGGGTTCCCCGGTGCTAAGCCTCAAACCGAAGCTGGTTTACACTGCAGGCCGCACCGGCAAGCTTTACGTAGGATGTGATTTGAGCGGTTGCCAGCTGCCCTGTCCGGAAAGGACTGGCCACTATTCTCAGACTGCATCCTTCCTACTATCTTGGCATTAAATTGTCCTTTCTTTCACAAAATGATGGATGAAAACTTTTTTAGAAAACATCCGTAGCAAAATAAATTGTTGGCTACCCTCAGATTTCACAGATCCAAGAAATCCGGGAGCCCAGTCTCAGAGCCCTGGTTGGTATCCAGGACAGCACAGTTCATATCAGGTACCCAGTGGTCCCAGGCCTGGAAAGCCCAGGCCTGCAGGCCCACTAGGGGCATGGGGGTGGGGGTAGAAATTGACCAGTGAGGGGGGGTACAGCATGAGGAGCGAGGCCGGCACTCCCGAACCTAGGAGTCTCAGCCCGACACTAACTTGGAGCTTTATAGCCGGGGTGTCCAGCCCAGCCCAGCCCTCCCACTCTGTTCTCTTGGCGAGAGACGCATCCTTCCATTCAATGGGGATTCAGTGTGCCAGCTGCCTTGCCCATCAGGTGCTTCATCCAGCTGAGCATGGCACATTGACCCTTGCCCTCTTGAACTCTGACCTCAGTCACCAGGTCAGCACACACTCAAGCTGCCTGATTCCCTCTGGCTCCCACGCGTCACTGTTCCCCCACCTCTCTTGAGGGCCTTCTCTGCCTCTTAACGTTGCTCCGTCTGTGGACTGATCTGTGACCTTTTCCACACAGGGAGTCATTCGTGTGTTAGCTGAGCACCTGCTGCATGCCAGCAGTGTGCTGGCGGGAAAAAGGAAGAGACCCTCTGCTGCCACTGGGTTCCTTACAATCCAACGGGCTGTGCATGCAGATAAACCAGGAACTGCCAACCGCGGTCCTGAGTGCTGTCCCAGAGGCCGGCGCTGACCAGCCGAACGGCTGGAGAAGGAAGCACTCACATGGCGGATACTGGAGACTGGTGCTCAGGGGAAGGGATGCCCAGTGGCTGCCTGGGGGCTTGCAGATGAAGTGTGTGTGTGTGTGTGTGTGTGTGTGTGTGTGAGTCGCTCAGTCATGTCCTACTCTTTGCAACGCCATGGACTGGATAGCCTGCCAGGCTCCTCTGTTCATGAGTTTCTCTAGGCAAGAACACTGGAGTGGGTTGCCATTTCCTACTCCAGGGGATCTTCCCGATCCAGGGATCCAACTTGAGTCTCTTGTGTCTCCTGAATTGGCAGGCAGCTTCTTTACCACTAACACTACCTAGGAATCCCAATGGCTGCTTTAAGTAACTACAAAATTAGGAAAAGTCATCTGCAAAAAGCTGACTTGGGATGCCCTTTCATGAAGCACCCTAAGGTGCTCTTGATGTCCTGAGGCCCCTCTGCTGCTGCCTTTACTCCCAAGAAGGCTCCTGGGACCTCCAGGCTGGGGGAGAATTTCCCCCTATGCACACATCCATCAACTGCAGAAACCCACCCCCCTGCATATAGTTCTCATTCTGAAGTAGACAAGGAGCCTGGCCCAATCATCAGGCCACTGGGGAGAGTGAAAGGCTTTCAAAAGCCGGGATCTCCAGAGAACAAACCCGGTAAAGGGGCAGTGAGGGGACTGGGAGGACACTGAAGAGACTGCCTGGGACTCAGAACCAGGCTGTGGTTCAATGGCTTTGCCATGGACGAGCTATGACCTCGGTGTCAGCAACAGCAACAGCTGCTCTTTACTGAGTTTGCACACTGTCCTTTGGCTGCACTCAGGAGCTCTGGATATGCCGGGACCCAGGCTATACCCCAGACCAGTTGAATCTCCATCTCTGGGGCGTGGGGCCTGGGGCTAGGGCACCAGCCTTGTTCAGATTTTCCCAGATGAGTCCACCATACAATCAAAGTTGGGAACTGCTAACTTTTATTTGTTGGGAAGTTTTAGGACTTAGCCCAGGAGACAATATCTCAAGTAATCCTGAGAGGACTGCTCTGAGGAGGTGAGGAGAGGAGCCAGGTTATACAGAAGTTTTGCAACAGAAGTTCAGGTAGTCTCAGCATCCAAAATGTACTGTTAATTAAAGAAAACCAGATAACCCAAGTTAAAGAATTTAATGTTTTTCTGTGTATGAGAGGCTGTAAGAATCTGGACTCACTGAAATCATTCCTGTGATATGCACCTTGGCTATCTGGGAGCAGTATCTGGTTTTCACAACCTGAGTTCCTCGGGGCTCACCATAGGGAGTGGCTGCAGTCTGATAACTACTAGATGGAAGGTATTCTCCTTCCTGAATTCCCTTCGGGCTCACTGCCCACATTGGAAAGCTGCAATCACTGATTATGACATCCTTGTTTACTGATAACGGCAGGAAATGCTCAATTTCTCAGAACCAAAGCCCCAGGTATTGCACTTAGGAGTTGTAGGTTAAGAGTGTCCTCGAAACAACTCTGCCGGGTTTTATGAATGAAGAAGCTGAGGCTCAGAGAGTTTGGAGAGCTTATTCACCATCTTTGAGGCTCTGTCTCAGAGATGCCTGTTACTCTTCCTCCACTGCAAGACTGGATATACGTGCGCAGACGTCATGCAGCGTGAGGGAGGGGCGGGAGTGAGTGAGGGGTCAAGCGAGCAAGTTTTTGTAGCCTGGAGAGAAGAGGAGTTTCTGGTGTCTGGGAGGGGACTGCAAGCCTAAGGTCTCTACAGCTCCCCTCACAGGGCAGAACTGACCCCCAGCCCTGGGGACCGGAGGGCCATCTGGCTCTGCTTGAACCTAAGCATCAGTGAGCAGATATCTATAGGGGCCCCCAGGCCCAGCAGTGAGCACCGTAAGAGCATGGCTGGACTCGGGAGCTGCACTACTGCCTCAGTTTAAACCCCATCTCCAGCGCTCACAGGGCAGGTGACTTCACCCAGGGGACCTGATCATTCTGTCTTTGTTTCCTCATCTGCATAATGGGGATGCTGGTCGAGTTATTATGAGAGTGAAGTGAGACACTGCATGTAAGGATTTTAAAGCGATGCCTGGCAGGCACGTAGTAAACACGCAACAAATCCCAGATGCCCTAAGGATTACTGCTGTCATTATGCAGTTTTCCAGTGCTGAGCAGAAACTGGAGAGAGACGTGGGCCAGTCTTGGTGTTTCTCCTTTGACCTTACCTACTGTTACCTACAAGATCAGAACTCGGGGCAGAGTCAAGACTGGAACTCTAAAGGGAGAGGAAGGGTCCAGCCCCACTCTCTTCCCTCCTCAGCCTCTTCCCAGCCCAGCCCAAGGGGCCATCTTCCCCTGTCCACCCCATGATCATTGCCACTTCCACCCTGCAACCGTGGACTCTAGAGAAGCCTTCTGCTTGGGGGCAGGGTCTGGACTAGATGACCTAGCGTCCCTTTCCTCCCTGCACTGCAGTCAATCTCCTTTCTCTCACCCTGTCGCTCGGCCTGCATCCTGCTGGGGACCGTAGCCCATCCATCATGCTGGTTCTGCCAGCAGCCTGGGAAGGGCCCTGGGGATGGAATGTTGTTTGGGGGCCTCCAGACCATGGAGGCAGAGGAAGGGCTGGGATCAGGAGAACAGCAGAGCCCTTCACTGACTCTCTGGGAGCAGCTGTGAGGGGCGCCAGCAGGACACAGATGCCTGAGACCACCCTGGTCCTTACTGTTTGTGAGGGGTGGGCAGAGGAGGCGACCCTGCCGGCATGGACTGTGGCCACATTGGTTCACATCTTAAGTGTTGGAAGGAAGGGAGGAGGAAAGGGGCCCCTGTCGCTCAGAAAAGCAAAACTGTGAGGTTTTTCCCAAGTAATTGCCTATCTCCCAGGTAGTTTTCTACTCAGGGCTATGCAACCTCATCCCAGCCCTTAGCTGCTTCCACTCAGGGGGCCTTAAACATAGCTGCCCCCCAAACCAGGTGTGGTAAAATGGGCCCACGACAGGAGGAGTTCTCTCCCTCCTGGGAAGGAAGAAGGGGCAGGGTGTTATGTGTGCGTGTGTGCATACACATGCGTGTGTCTGTGTTCACACATGTGCATGTATTCATCCTTGTGAGGGTGTCTTTGTTGCCACGTTACACATTCCATCTCCCAGGCAGCATCCGTCTGGCTGCACACTGGCTGGCTGTCTGCTTTTCTTCCAAAGGACAGTTTGCAGTTTAGATGAAGGACTCCCGCTATAAATGGTATTTCCTCTGTCCCCACCCCGACTCCCTCCATTGTCTCCCACTCCCCACACGCTTTCCTGTGCCCTGGAGGGCATTGGCAAAGCAGAAAGGCTAGGGGAGCTGAGGGCTGGGAGGCCTGCCATGCATATGAATATCTGTCTTGATCACCTCTCCTGAAGGGGAGGATCTCTGTAGGAGGTGAGGGTGGAGACAGACACTTTTGCCCAAGTCATGCTGCTCCGGGTAAGTAGCTCTTTTGACCTTGAGCTGGGAGCTCCCCTTCTGCAAAATCTTCAAGTGATAACTCCCACAGGGGACATTTGGATGGCTGACCTTCTGACCTTTACTCAGGAGAAACCTGAGTTTTAAATTTTTGCCTCTGCCCAGGTGTGAGGTCAGAAAGGTTTGGGACCTGCCCAGGGCACCCTGGCATTGGGGACAGAGCCTAATTCTGAGGACCTCATATATAAAGCATATTTCCGTGCCCTGAGGAGGGACAGATAGCAAAGCTTCAGCCAGGACTCAGGATGCTGAGTACTAGGTCCTGCTGTGCCCCCATTCTCTTAAGAGGACTCCGAGTGAGCTTCCCTCTCTCCCTGGCCTCAGTATCCTTGCCTGCGAATCAGTGACAGTGCCAGTGGTGAGTCCTGGGACCCTGTGTCTCCCGTTTGCTGAGCGTCTCAGGACCACACGTGGAGCATTTTCCCCTGCCTACCTGTACACCTGGCCTTTGGTGGCTGCATTCCCAGGGAAGATTCATGGAGCTGGAGGAGGCCGGGGGAGCAGCAGGAATAGCCAGAAAGTAGAGAGGTAGCCTTTGTAAATAAGATTCCTGAGTCTGGGAGGGGCAGAGATGTGACTGCAATAGGGAGAGAATACAGCTGTCATCACCATCACCGTAAATCCTAGAAAAGTGAGAGGCTGGGGTCACCCTTGGACAGGTCCCTTACCCGAAAGCTAAAAGGAAGCACTTCTTCTGTCGCACAGGACGGGGGGTGAAACCATCATTTCCCAGGAGGCACAGGTCCAAAGTAGACACAGATGATAAATATAGGTGTGATGACTTTGGAATGGGCCGTGAAGGAGCCTGGACAGTGGTGTCGAAAAAGCCCCTGGCCCACCCTCTTTCAGTAGGACCCTTGGCCTGGGAGACCCCGGGCAGACTGAGGAGGACGTGGGCTCTGCTGAGCATGACAGAGAATGGATGTGTGCTTACAGGGGTGGGTGATGCGGTGTTTCTGGGCTGCAGACCCTCATCCTCCTGTTACTGAGTCCAAGCTTGGTCTGCTCACTGCACTACCGGCCAGTTAACTGACAGAGATGAGGTATTGAGGCAAGCAGTATGACTTTATTTGGAAAGCTGGCTGATGGAGAAGATGGCAGACTAATGTCACAAAGTAACCATCATGTTGGGGTCTGGATGTCATGCTTTCTTATAGAATGGAGATGGGGAGGAGTTGAGGAAGTTAAAAACCCTTATCTTGCAAATATCTCCAGGCCAATCTCGGGGGGGGGGGGGGGGGGGGG
>SJYA01002924.1:810030-868449 GCA_006410615.1 Neotragus moschatus
TTATCTTGCAAATATCTCCTGGAATGGCCAATCTCAGGGGGGGGATGTGTTGATTTCTTCAGGCAGAGGGGCAGGGATCCCTGAGGCAGGTGGTTAGCGAGGAGATGTGTTCATCTCTTCAAGCAGATGTATGACTATAATAACAAAAGTGATGAAAATCAAAGGTTAAAGTAAAAGAGAAACAAAACAGATCCTTTACAGTCAGAATTGGTTCTTCCCTGCTACACTCACTTCCTCAGCAGAGTCATCTGAACCTTCCTTTCGTTCCTTCTGCACCCTTCTGCTTAGCAGGGAGTGCTGAACCAGTAGAGAAGCCCCAGCCCCAGATCATTTTATTTGGATTTGGGGATATATTCACTAGGTTTTATTTTCCTGTAATGTGGTAGGTGATAGTGTGGAGTATGGAGTCCAGGGGGCCTAGTTTCTAATCCCAACTCCGTCCTTTACTGGTTGTGTGATGTTGGATGAGTTTCTGAATTTTTTTTAAGCCTTGATTTCCTTGCTAGTAAAGTAGAGATGATAATAATACTCCATAGGACCACTGGGGAGATTAAATGAGGCAGTATCTGTAAAGGGCTGGCCCTCAGTATCTGCTCATAACAATAGCAACCAGTCATCTGGACTTTGCTTGGGGTAATGCCAAGAACTCAGCCTCTGTTCACTGGTGCCAAATGGAGTCTCAGAGACTATAAAATTTGGGGTAAAAGTTGAAAACAATAGTTTTATTGCTTTGCAGGCAAAGCGGGGACACAGCAGGCTTGTGCCCTCAAAAAACGTATGTCCCAAGCTCGGGGGGAGGAGGGATTTGGTGAGGAGTTTTATAGCAATGGTTTAAGAGCAGGGTTGCTGATAAGAGTCAGGGTGTGCACAGGGCCTGCATTATTTTAATCTGGCCTCAGGTGGTCTCCAGATAAGCTTCTCTGGTTCTCAAGGTTACCAAACTGTGACCTCTCTGAAATGAAGGACACTTACCAAGTGTATTTCTTCTTGCGTTTGGTGGGAGTCTTAGTTCTGCAGAAGAACTCAGTGATCTCGCTCTGTGTATCCCTCGAGGTGGAACCAGGACTCTGCCTGAAGGCTGCACTATTGTTTCTTGACTGCTCCTGTCTGGTCTTTGCATCCCTTCCCTTCCCTGATTAGCAATTGTTTGAACTTGCCCTTTGCAACTCAGGGAAGGTCATGGAGGCTGAAGCCTGTTTCCGACAAACAAGAAATGGGAGACACAGAAAGGCTTCCATGCCCAGAAGTCCCATGGGATCCTGCTTCGTTTCAGGAGCAATAGTAAAATGAATCTATGTTTCCATCAGTTTACCTCGCGTGCACTGATACCATGGGTCTAACGCCGTGTGAAGCGCTGCACAGATACAATCCAGTATAAATCAGGGCATACCATATTCATGGACTAGAAGACTCAATATTGTTGAAATATCAGTTCTTCCCAAACTGATCTATAAATTCAACACAATCCCAATCAAAATCCCGGCAGACTTTTTAGTAGAAACTGACTCACTGATTCTCAAATGTATCTGGAATCACGAAGAACCTGAAATATCCAAAGAAGGCTTGAAAAGGACGAACAACATTGCAAGCATAAATCAAGGACTGAATCTTGCTGTCAAGAAGCTTAAAGCTCTGTTGGGAAGACGACATTACAGTGAGAGGCCTACTAGACTATAGGGCAGGGTT
The DNA here is from genome assembly GCA_006410615.1 of Neotragus moschatus. Taxonomy (NCBI): domain Eukaryota; kingdom Metazoa; phylum Chordata; class Mammalia; order Artiodactyla; family Bovidae; genus Neotragus; species Neotragus moschatus. The sequence goes on from SJYA01002924.1 coordinate 811,717, forward strand.
TGAGTGTAGATGCTGGAGCCTGACCCCTGGGCTTCCAGCGTCAGCTTTGGCTTTATGAGCTCATGAACTGGGCAGGATGCTTTTAGTTTCCCTGTGGCCTAGGTTTCTCTTCTGTTAAATGTGGATAATTACAGTGCTGCTGCCATGGGGCTGTTGTAGTTTAAACGCAATCTCTTGATTAAGTACATGCTACCAGCAGAACACTAAGATCAGTCTTGTTGTTTGGGTTGAGTTAGAACGCTTATGTTCTAACTAAAGTTAGAAGTCCCGAGTTATGACCAACCTAGACAGCTTATTAAAAGGCAAAGATATTACTTTGCCATCAAAGGGCCGTCTGGTCAAAACTGTGGCTTTTCCAGTAGTCATGTATGGATGTGAGAGTTGGACTATAAAGAAAGCGGACAGCTAAAGAATTGATGCTTTTGAACGGTGGTGTTAGAGAAGACTCTTGAGAGTCCCTTGGACAGTGAAGAGATCCAACCAGTCTACCCTAAAGGAAATCAGTCCTGAATATTCCCTGGAAGGACTGATGCTGAAGCTGAAACCCCAGTACTTTGGCCACCTGATGCGAAGAACGGACTCATTTGAAAAGACGCTGATGCTGGGAAAGATTGAAGGCGGGAGGAAAAGGGGACTACAGAGGATGAGATGGTTGGATGGCATCACTGACCCAATGGACATGAGTTTGAGTAAACTCTGGGAGTTGGTGATGAACAGGGAGGCCTGGCGTACTGCAATCCATGGGGTCGCAAAGAGCCGGACACGACTGAGCTACTGAACTGAACTGGACTGAGAACTCTTCATCTGGTGGGGAAAATAAGACACAGAGACACATGGCTATATCTGTTGAGGGCCCTGGGACTGACACTCAGTAATGGTCCAAGAGATTCAGAGGGCGAGAAGGTCCTCAGCTGGGTTGACCGCAGGCTGTGAAATGACGAAGCAGAACCGGGTGTAGTTTGAATCTGTGAATGTCCTTCAGCACCCGGGGCTATCTCCTCAGCGTCAAGGAGCGGACAGAAATGGAATGAGGGCGCTTCCTGCCCCAAGGGTCTCATGGGTCCTGTGGAAGAGGTGAGCCTGCTGAGGGCCTGAAGCCTGGGAGGCCAGCCCTTCTTTTTTTTTTTTTTCAAGACTCAGACTCAGACTAGGGAAATAGCTTGCCCAGGGTCATTTGGCCAGAGGTTAAATATAGAGGAAGTTTCAAGCCTGCCTGGAGTGTGAACAAAGATCCCATGGCAAGGAACTTCGAAGGTGTTGTTTGTGGCCTTAGGGGAAGAGGGCTGCTTCTGGAACCCTGGGTTCAAGGGTGGGTGTTGTGGGGAAGGGACGACCCACAGGCTTGAGTCACTAAGGGGCAGGCTGCCAAGTCCAACAGGACACCCCACAGGGCCCTTTGGCCCAGGCCCGGCTCAGCCACCCCTCCCCACCCCCCGGATGCATGCACCCCACCAGGCTTGGAGACGTTTCCTGAAAGACTAAGAAAGCGCCAGGAGCTAGAGGGGTGGCCCCAGCCACCGGGGGCTCGGGGCCAGGTCTCGCCCAGAGGCAGACACGCAGGGGAGGACGTGACTGGCAGGCCTGCTTCCCCGAGGCCTGCGATTTCAGAGGAATGCAGCCGGCTCTGGCTCTGAAGTTCTCGCTCCAGACCCCGCCCGGCGGGAGCCAAGGGCGCCTCAGTTACCACTCTGGAAGTCAGAGAAGGCACGTCACAGGCCGCCTCTGTGCGGGGGTCCACGTCCTCCCGGCGGCTCTGCCGGCCGGCCACCTCCTCAGGTCGTCAGTGTCCCTTCTCCTGCCGCAGGGCTGGAGCTTCCTCGATTTCTGTTCCCTGTGGCCCCACACCTGTCTATGTGCACACACCATCTGCCCAGGAGAGGCTTGGCTGCAGAAACTGACCTGCCAAGAATGCCACATCTCGGTCTCTGAGGTCATGAGCAGCCCGGGGAGGGAGGGAAGCCCTGTACCAACCCTGCACCTTGGCTTAAGCGGAGAGAGCAGGGGACCCCAGGCTGTCTTTAGGTAGCTCTGCAGGTTTCTGCCTCACTGGCCGACCAGACTGTGAGAACCAAGCTCTGGACCTGAGGAAGCTGAGGCCAGAGAGTGGTGAGGACGTGCTCAAGGCCGTACTCCCGGAGGCAGAGCCAGGTCTAGGATCTGGGTCTGAAGCCGGTGCTCTTTCAAGCTGTTGTGGCTTTGTTTCGTTTTCTTCTGTAGGAATAAAGACAAGTTCTAGACAGACTGGCGGGGCCAGAGTCAGGGTCACTGGAGATCCAGAGGAAAGACGAGAGTGGCCAGGTCCCAGAGTCAGGCCTCCTCCCCACCCTAACCCTTGCCTGGGTGGGAACTGCCCCCTGCCCAGCCCCGCCCTGGGGGGGTGTCTCCTCTTCCGCAAAGCAAACAGTGACAGCCAGGAATGTGCCTGTGGCTCACCCAGATCACCCCCAGCGCTTTAATCCCAGCATCTCCCCATCCTCCCTGAGCCTGTCACCGAATTCACTGTAGCCTTTGTTGTTCTGGCTTTGTTTTCCTTGAGCTGCTCTGTCGCGTCTTCCCCGGTCCAGCTGACCCTGTGTTTATTCCATCAGGTGTGCGTGCATGCTCACATGCGCGCTGAGTAGTGCGCAACTCTTTGCGACCCCGTGGACTGTAGCCGGCCAGGCGCTTCTGTCGGTGGGATTTCCCAAGCAGGTTACCGTGGCCTTCTCCAGGGGATCTTCCCAACCCAAGGATTGGACCCTCCTCTCCTACATCTGCTGCATGGGCAGGTGGATTCTTTACCACCGTGGCACCTGGGAATCCCTTGTATTCCATAACTTTAATCCTCTCTCCTTGGAGCCTGATCTTTGCCCTCCCTGGGCACTTGGCTTTTACTGCCTGGTGTTCTTAGCCTCACTTTGTGGGTCAGCTCATGTCCCTCTAACCAAAGCTTGGAAACTTCATTTGGAAGCATTTGATGACTATTTATTAAGATCTGCTGTGTGTCAGACACTGGACCAGGCCCTGGGCTCTAGTGGGATTCAGCAGTGAACAAACAGACTCAACAGCTTGCTCTCATGGAACTTTTTTTTTTTTTTAATTAAAATTTTCTCATGGAGCTTTTGTTTCTAGTGAGGAGGGGTGCAAAGACCATCCAGACAATAGATCAATCAGTAAGTGAATTACAGGACTGTGGAGCACGATGAAACCAGGCATGTTGGGGCAGTTTTAGATAGGGTGATTGGGAAAGGGCTCAGTGAGGTGACCTTTGGATAGACCTGAAGGAGTGACCCCTGAATTGCCAAGGGAGCATCCTTCTTCTCGTTCAGTCATGTCTGACTCTTTGTGACTCCATGGACTGCAGCATTGCCAGGCTTCCCTGTCCTTCGCCATCTCCTGGAGTTTGCTCAAGTTCATGTCTCTTGAATCAGTGACGCCATCCAACCATGTCACCATCTGTCGTCCCCTTCTCCCGCCCTCAATCTTTCCCAGCATCAGGGTCTTTTCCAAAGAGTTGGCTCTTCGCATCAGGTGGCCAAACTATTGGAGCTTCAGATAGGGAACCTCCTGGATGGAGGGAAACTGCAATGCAAAGGCCCTGAGGCCGGAGTGTCAGTGGTGGAGCATGGTGGGGGCGGGAGCTGGCGGTGGAGATTGTGGGAGGACCTCAGGTGGGGGCCACGGCAGGGCCCGCCTTCTGCGGGACTCGCAGGCTGTCGTGAGGCCATCATATCTACTCTAAGAGATGTGGGGCCCCTCAGAGGAGTTGGAGCAGATAACTCAAGGTCTGGCTTACGTTTTAATGGGACTGCTCAGGCTGCCGGGTTGATGGTGGTCTGAAAGGGCGAGGTAGGTGCAGGGAGCACAGCATGAAGGCTGTAGGAAGAGGCTTTGTGAAGGGTGGCAGGAGTTGATTTGAGAGGTCAGTGTTGTCATGTTCAACTCTGCAACCCCACGGCTCCTCCAGGCTCCTCTGTCTGCGGAATTCTCCAGGCAAGAATACTAGAGAATACCAGATCCTTCTCNGCATGAAGGCTGTAGGAAGAGGCTTTGTGAAGGGTGGCAGGAGTTGATTTGAGAGGTCAGTGTTGTCATGTTCAACTCTGCAACCCCACGGCTCCTCCAGGCTCCTCTGTCTGCGGAATTCTCCAGGCAAGAATACTAGAGAATACCAGATCCTTCTCCAGCGGATCTTCCCAACCCAGGGATCGAACCCATGTCTCCTGTGTCTCCTGCATTGCAGGCAGGTTCTTTACCATCTGAGCTACCAGGGATGCCTGTAGGGAGGGCAGAGGCAGGATTAAATTGAAAAGAAGAGCTAACAGAAGTGGCTGAAGAATTTGGGTGCAAGAGAACATGTTAGCATGAAGGACGATCTAAGGTTTGGGGCTGTGGGGCCTGGCCAGCTGGACGAGGGGTTGGCCACTCGCTGAGATGGGAACAGTCATCTGGGAGCAGTCAGTGTGGGGGAGGCGGGGGCAGCAGGACTAAGAGCTCACGGGACACAGATGTTCAAAATGCACAGTGAAAATCGGTCATGGGGAGTGGGCGCTGGGAGTCCTTGGTACCATGATCTGGATAGAAATGAGCTTCTGAGAGCCATTCTGTGGCATTTGACCGCATGACACTGGATGAAATCTTAAGGGAATGAGGATAAATGGTTAAAAAAGAAAGAGAGAGAGAAAAGTCACTTGCTTTAGCGCAGAACCCATGTTTTCGGTAATCCAGAGTCAAGAACGGGTGGCTGATGGCTGGTGGGCTAGCTGCCCCCATATCATGGCAGCCGACTGGAGGAGGCAGGCTGGGCCCCTGCACCTCTCCCCAGGGTCCTCTTCCAGGCTGGCAGGGTGCCTGGGAGGCAATTAATTATGCTTGTGAATGAGGAGTCTTNACGGGTGGCTGATGGCTGGTGGGCTAGCTGCCCCCATATCATGGCAGCCGACTGGAGGAGGCAGGCTGGGCCCCTGCACCTCTCCCCAGGGTCCTCTTCCAGGCTGGCAGGGTGCCTGGGAGGCAATTAATTATGCTTGTGAATGAGGAGTCTTCTCCCAGGGAGGAACAGGGAGGGGCAGGCTGCGGCCTCATCACCTCTGAACCTCTATAGACATTTCATGGGAAAACGGCGTCATTTTAGCATTTCATGCCTTGGTGAGGCTTAAATTTCAGCTTCCGGAAAACTGACAGGGAGCCCGGGATGGGCGCCTAGGGCTATCTTTGCTCCGGGCGGCTTTATATAACTCAGACCTTTCCCTGCAACCATTTACAACTCTGGCTTCTGCGGTGGTGCCAATAAGATGAAGTATTTAGCGCCCACTATATTTTGTGCTCGGTATTTCTGACAAAATGTTTCCTGCCTCCATGACGATCTCTCAGTAAACAGAATGCCTTGGAGGAGGGCGGCAGAGGCTCCGCGGGCCGCTTATTGTATATGCCTTCCCTCCCGCTTCTCTTGTTAATCGTTCACCTGGTTGAAGTCCCTCTTTCATTTGATCTAGTTTCCCCTAAAAATCACTCCTAAATACTTCGTTGAGGTCACCATGTAAATGCCCAAGTGGGAATAATGGATTAGTTCGAAAATGTCAGCCTGCCCCAATTTGATTAGATTCGAGTGCCCTTACAGCCAAGTCATTTCCCCAGGAAAAGGGGGAAGGGCTTTTAGGAAGGGCCTGATTTCAGGATGGGCTGGAGCGCAGCTCGCAGGGACTGTGGGGGCTCCGCCCAGCCTTCAGATAAGAAGCCTCAGAGGGTCTCGCAGCCACCCACGCCTGCGCAGGACTGGCAGCAGGACGCCAGAAACGGAACGAAACGGAGCCGGCGGTCCCCCTCTGCTCCCCTTACCTTCTCTCCTGCTCCGAGGAAGACTTCTCCCCCAGCACCACCGGTACCACTCCGGACCTTTCGAGTCTGCCGACTAGGGGCCCGAAGGGCGACCTGCAGCCCCCCACAGACGCGCCGCAGGGCGCCTTGGTTCCTGCCCCCTCTCCTTCCTCACAGGGTCGCACAGACAATGCTGCTCTTCTTTTTGCTGCTCCCTCCATAGATCCATTCCTCCCAGCCAGGCGCAAAACTGAAGGCCAAGAGTGAGTTTGTAAATGGTCTGCCGTCATGTCGGACAAGGACTCGGCCAGCATTCCAGCACAGAATGATGGAAATACGGGGCAAACAGGAAGAGCCAAAGCTGAGGCAGTAGACAGTCTCCCACCCAAGAAACGCAGGCTCCCCAGAAGGCCTCCCCAAGTCGAGGGAGAAGCTGAGACCCAGAGGGGGGTAAGCTGGTGGTCCCAGATATGGGGGTTCTGGCCAAGCCAGGGGGGCTGACCTTTTCAGTAGGTAACGACTTGAGGCAGTGTGTAGAGAGAAGACTTGGAAGCAGAGGGAGGTTTGGGGACGTCCTTCCCAGAATAGCTTTAAAAATAGGGCAGCTTTACAAACCACCTAGGATGATTGATAGCAGGTGGGATTGAAGCAGATGCCCTCTGGAGATGCCTGTCAGACCCGGAGTTTGTCAGAACTCTGTAGGCTTTCCTGATTGTTCGGCAGATCTCAGAACGCAGCTTGGGATGTTCCTTCCCCCAGCCCTCCTGTGTGTGCCGCGTTAGAGTCAGTATCTGCCAGAGAGCAGGCCCGCAAACAGCTGTGGATGGAGGGATGGAAGCGGGGGTTTGGGGGGAAGGTGGATAGATAGAGGGATGCAAGGTTGTAGATACCGAATTCACTGGCTGGAGTTCTATGTGAAAGACCTTGGAAATCACAAGTGGTTAGTTTTGGGGTTTTTTTTTTTTTTTTTGGCCTTGCTGTGTGGCCTGCGGGGTCTTAGTTCCCTGACCAGGGATCGAACCTGTGCCCCCTACAATGGCAGCATGAAGGCTTCACCCACCCCTGGACCCCCAGGGAAGTCCCCACAAGTGGTTAGTTTGGCCTTCACTTCCTGTGTTGCCTTCACCTGATGCCATTTTTCATGTGAGGAAGAAGCCATGCTTTGGAAGCAGGTGGCATTACTCCAGGCCAGGTATTAATATTTAGATCCTCAGCCTGAAAGTTTGCCTTACCCTTGAAGGAAGGCATGTCCGTCCAGGACTGAGGTGCTAGAGAGAGGCCATCTACTGCCCTTGGTGCCTGGGGAATCGCCATTCTCTACCAGGGTCTCCTTGGGCTGTATCTTCTTCCCCAACTTCATTTCTCCAAGGTCTCCAGCTCCCTTGGGTTATGATAACTTGTAGTCGGTAAGAAATGGGCTGTCTCATGGGCCACCACAGATGTGAGCCTGTGTATCACCTGCTCATTCAGCCAGGATTGGGGTAAGGCTGTTGCTGCTGCTGCTAAGTCTCTTCAGTCGTGTCCGACTCTATGCAGCTCCATAGACGGCAGCCCACCAGGCTCCCCCATCCCTGGGATTCTCCAGGCAAGAACATTGGAGTGGGTTGCCATTTCCTTCTCCAGTGCATGAAAGGGAAAAGTGAAAGTGAAGTTGCTCAGTCGTTTCTGACTCTTAGCGACCTCATGGACTGCAGCCTACCAGGCTCCTCCGTCCATGGGATTCTCCAGGCAAGAACACTGGAGTGGGTTGCCATTTCCTTCTCCAATGCACGAAAGTGAAAAGTGAAAGTGAAGTCGCTTCAGTCATGTCCGACTCTGTGTGACCCATAGATGGCAGCCCACCAGGCTCCCCCGTCCCTGGGATTCTCCAGACAAGAACACTGAAGTGGGTTGCCATTTGGGGTAAGGCAGTCCAGATTAAAAGAAGTCTGTAGTGAATCCTTCTTTTTAATGAAGATGCTTGTTGAGAGGAAAGAAAATCTTCTTAGTTTTTAAGTTTCTTAAAACAGCTTGTAAAGAGGTGCTTGTATTCTCTGAACTCTTTCAAATACAGGGGCCAAATTTTCCCCCGGAGCTTACTCACCTGGGGATATGACCAGATTGCCTTTCCCTGTATCCCCAGAATGGGGTTCGGCACCTGGCGAGGTACACCTTCTTCTTTGTCACTTGCTTGGTGACTCAGAAGTTTGTGTGTGAAAGAACTTCAGACCCTCTCTCTGTGTAAGAGTTTAATGTTCATGGAAGATGGGATTTTTTTTTTCTCCCCAAAAGGAAGGAAACTTAACTGAGCATCCATGCCTTGGGAAAGCCAAGCTCCTTGTTATCCGCAGTACTAAGCCAGGGGTCATCTTTCACGTGCAGGCGGTGCTGGAAGAGCAGGGTTAAGGCAGGGGAGGGAAACACCCTCTGATGGACCAGTTTTGAAAATGGCACATATTTCCATATTTCCACACTCATTTTTTTTTTTTTTAATAGCCTTTGGCTCAGTGAGGGTCTATGCCTAAGAAAAGGAGCTGGTTAGAGCAGAAAGCAGCTTATCGTTGAGGACCTTATTATAAGCAAGCGACCATCTGACCTTGGGGTGATGCCCTGTACCTTGCCCTGTACACTTGGACTTGTGCACCCCACAGCCACCCCAAGACTGACTGGGCAGCAGGGCCTAGAATTAGATCTTATACACCTCTCTTATACACTCACAGCTTCTGGAATATTCATAAGCACTCTCAAGATACCTGTGCAATGAGAATTCTGAGTTGGAGCCCCCCAGTTTCCTTAGGGCCATCCTTCATACTGTTGAAGCCTTTTCCCTGGCAGCTGGCATCAGAGGTGCCCAGCCCAGAGTAAAAGGGGCCACATCGCCAGCCTGCACCAACAGCCTTCCCAGGGGTTCCCAGTGTCCTTGCCTACGTCCCCCATAGACTCCAGGGCCTCCTGTGGTTAGTCACCCTGTAGCTGATTTCCCATGACGCTCCCCCTCATCTTCTAAACTATCCCTAATTTTCTTCCTTTCAGACCGCACCTGTCTTAAGTCTTGGTTTTCCCATAGAAGGACAAGTTTCTGATCAGCTGAGCTGTGCCTGGGTGGATGTTTTACACTCTGCAGTTTGACTAGGGAGTTGTTGGAAAAACAGAGCCTTATCTAAAGGTGTGTTGTGGATAGGGCATCCTCGGGCACCGTGCTGCAGGAGGGCATTCTGTAAGGCACCAGGGCCTTTGGGCCTCACTCCACGGAGGCCCATGCTTCTAAGCCTGCAGCTGTCCTCTACCCCGTGGGACAGCATTCAGGCATTTGGATCTCACAATCTTTGTGACAGGTAGTAGGGCATGTTGTGTGAACCCATTTTCCAGATGGAACTCAGCAAGGCCAGGTGACCGCCCAAGCTCACGCAGCGCTCTCTGCATTCTCCTTGGAGGTTTGCCTTCTGTGGTGGGCAGAGCCGATGGCCCATGAAGGGACACCACGCCAGGCCCTCCCCATTCCTCTCACACAGTCAGAACCTCTCATGTCACCTGGGTAACACTTCGTCCGCCTGCAACCACGCCAGAGCCGCCAGGGGCCGGCGCAGGGGGAAGGAGGTGCCAGACACGATTGGTACCTCCAGCTTCCTGCCCTTTCCTTTCTGCAGACCTGTGAGCAAGCTGGCGTTATTTTTATCTGGGGACACAGGCGTGGGAAGTGTTTGTCAATGTCATCTGGTGAACTCAGTTGAATTATCTGTTGTCCAAGGCACCCCCAAATAAGTAGTGTTAAGTGTGCTAAGCTGTTCACATTTAAAAATACAGTCCAACTGATGAAAGATAATTTGCTCATGGAGCTGACATCACAACCCAAGCACAGAGCCGTCAGTGCCAGAGCCCACGCTTTATTTTTACCCTCTTGGGGTTTTGAATCATCACAGTAAGGGCCTGTGCTATTTTTTAACCCATCATTCATATCTATAATCCACAGGAGGGGAAATGGCCCCTGTCTGCAGGGGCAAGTTGTATACGTCTGTGATGGCGTCTGCTGTTAGCACGAGCGCCATTCTGAGCGCAGTGAAGTAGCTGCTTGGCGTGCAGGTGTGCGTCCCATGCAGCCCCTTGGAGGTTTCTGACGGCAGTTGCAAGGGTGCCCCCTCAGAGGCCTTACGGTAGATGGAGCCGCTCACTGCCTTGTTGCCCAGTGTTATTCAAGGAACTCTGCTTCTTGCTGGATCCTAACAAGTTGCCCCGGTGGGACCAGGCATGTGCAAGGGATTGCTCTAGGCAGTGGTTCACCCCGGGACTGATTTTTCCCCAGCAGACACTTGAAAATGTCAAGATATTTTTGGTTTCAACAACTGCGAGTAAGGGGTTGGGGGCTGTGATGCCTCGATGGGTAGAAATCTATGATGCACGAGAAAGCCCCCAATCAGAAAGGATAAACCAGTCCGCAACGTCCAGAGTGCCGAGATTAGGCAAGCCTGCTAGCTCAGATGGCGCCCCTCCACCACCCAACACGTGGCTTGACAGGAGGCACCTGGTCAGCACGACCACAGGTGGCAGAAGTGACCAGCTGGCAGCCCTTGATCACATGAATCAATTCAGGAAGGGTCTGTTGAGCCATCTGCCTTGTGCAAGGCCAGGACCTAGATGGACCGTAGGGGCTGATGGACCTTTGGTGATCCAGCCATCAAGACCAAGCACTCAGTCATGTAGAGAACTCTCCGCTTACTGGGTGACTTTCTATCCACTGCCTTATTTAATCTTCACCACCATTCATGGTTTGATGGACAGGTATACCCAGCTTCATTTTGTCTATGAGCAAACTGAGGCCCAGTGGGGTGAATAACTTGCTGAAAGTCACATAGCCCCCAAACGCCCAGTCTTAGGGTCTTCCCACTAGATCCTTTCTTAGTAAGGATAACGCAACCCTTTATGATCTCAAAGCTCCCTCTTCTGTCTTGAATCACGTTGGATCCACATAAATGAGGAATCCTTAATATGAGTGGAAACATGAATGAGGACAGGATGAGCTTCCCATCTTAGCATCTACCTTTTCCCCCAAGAGGCTTCCCTCTACAAGAATAACCATGGGGTGGGAAGTCAGACAGGTCACACCTGCCATGGAGGTCCTTGGGCCCTGGCTGGGGAAGGCCAAGGAGACGAGGAGAGGCCCAGCATCCACTGAGTCTCTCCTGGCCAGGCACTGCTCATTCTCCTTTGTCTAGCTCTGTTACCCTTTCCCACGTGGGGAATGGGAGACTGTGGGAGGTCTTGGGGCTTGCCCAGGTCCAAAGGCTGGGTGGGAGTCTGATCACCCAGGCCTGTCTGGCTTTTGAGCCCATTGTGCATACTCTCAATACACCAGTGGTTTTTGAACATTTTTAGCAGCAAAGTTATTTTTTCCAAACTCGATTTCGGGCATATCCTCCACCATGTGAAACAGACACAGCAGAGGGGGTTCTGCCTGAAACTGAGGCACATGGAACCTGCCCACCCCACCGCCAGTCACCCATCCCCACAGTTGGCCCCAGGCCCCTTGGAACAACATAAGGGTCCATCTGGTCTTCGGCCTGGAGCTCGGGGCTCATTGAGAGGCCCTGTTTCCTTCAGGGCCACCCTTACCCCTACAGCGCTGGTCAGGGCAGGCATCCAGATGGATAGGACCAGAGGGAAAGGCATGTTGCAATAGTGGGGCCCGTTAGGTCGGAGCATGATGCAAACAGCTCCCACCCACATCTTTGCAGAAAATGACAGGCATGGCCATCGCTTCCACATCCATATCCCCATACCGCCTCCAGAGGTGGGGCGGGAGCCGGGATTCCCATTTCCCAGGTGCAAGCGTTGGTCTTCCCCGAGCCTATGGGACCTCGTGGCCTTCTCCCCCGCCCCACCTGCCCCTGCACGCCTCCCCCATGGCTGTTGCTCGACATCATCCGGTAAACATTTGGGGATACAGCTTGATAAAAGACGTGTGCGCCCCTATTTACAGCTTCGCTGAGGGATAATGCCCCATAAACATTAATGTGACTTTTGAAGTCTTCATCTGTGGCAAAGTTCAAAGTCGCCGGTGGATTTGGGCTTCGGGCTGAGTCATTCTGGAATCCCCATTATAGGCCAAATCTTTTCGTGAGCATTTCAAGGGGTTTTTCTCAAATTCTATAAATAGTTTAATAACGCCTGTGTAATCATCTATTTTTATCGCTAGCCTTCCAGACAGTTTCAGAAGTAATGTGGCTGCTCGATGAAAGTAGGATTTCACAAGCCTTCGGTTTCCAATTGCTTCCAGAGCGTGGCCTGTAGGCCTGGAACCGAACAGTGGGATCCCGGATTGCATTTCTGCCTGGAGGAGGTGGCCTGACCCCCCCTGGGAGAACCTGGTCCAGGCAGAAACTCTGGAAGCAGACTCCAGGAATCTCCAGAAAGCTGGCTAAGCTGAGCTCTGACCTCAGCTCCCACCTTCCTCCCATAGGAAACCCCAGACGAGACACTTGTCCTCTGTGCACCCTCTTTCTCAAACTGCAGACAGTGGCATTGCCCCTTTTCTATTTATGGGGATCTTGGCTCTTCCCCCGGGTTTTCACATCCGTCTCATCACCCCAGCACCCCACTGACCCAAGCAGTGTAAATAGTTTTTTTCCATTTTACAGCTGTGGACCCCGAGGCAGATTTTTCACGGATTTGCAGGATAGTCTCCTGATGCCCCATCCAAACCAGACTCGTTGCCCTTTGATGTCGCCATGGGTTTGCCCCCTCAAACTGAGACCATGGTGAGCATACTCACGCCTGTCCCCACAGAGTTCTGCCTAACAGACAAGACCTACAGGGCCAGACCCTGGTGGATACCTGCCTCCAAGCCCATGGCCACTCTCTGGGCAGGTGGGGAGGAGTCCTGGTCCTGCGGCAGGGACAGCTGGGCCCTGTCATCCAGGGGACCTGCAGGGAAAGGCAGGGCAGAGGCGGGCAGCTGTCCTGTATACAAGTGGGCCTTTTCACATAGGATGGCTCTGGGGGAGAAAAAACAGCAGATGTAGAATTAGAGACATCGGGTCCAGGCCTGCCAGCCTCAGAAGGATGATCAGATCCCAGGACCTCTTCCTGCAGTGTAAGATGCTGTGTGGAGCAGGGAGGCCAATGTTTGAGGAAAGTGCTTGGGGGAAGAAAATGGTTAAGTAAAGGTATGGTGGTACCATCACACCAAAATCGGGCTGGCCACGATGACATCAGGGCGCCAGCACGCACTCTGCTGAGTGCCGGGTTACCGAGGGCTGCTCTCCGTCTGTGGACATAAATGCTCCAGCTCACCCGTACTTGGGGGGGCTTCCTTGTTGACTCAAAAGGTCAAGAATCTGCCTCCAGTGCAGGAGATCCGGGTTCAGTCTCAGGGTTGGGAAGATTCCCTGGAGGAGGGCCTGGCAACCCACTCCAGTCTTGCTGCCTGGAGAATTCCATAGACTTGGTGGGCTACAGTCCACGGGGTTGGACATGACTTTGTGACTGACACTTTCACTCTTCACCCGCACCTGGGAAGGGGTACCTGGAGGTGTCTTCCTGAGGCTGAGGGAATCGCGTGACACTCTGCTTGCAGGAATTCCTGCTCACCCACCAGTAGTCTGTCAGGCAGTTAGCCCTCTCTTCCTGCTCAAGAGTTTTCCTTCTAGTCTCTTCCGAGGGCTTTTCAAGGCCACAGCCGCAGCAGGTGCCGGCTCCCCCTTGCCTGAGAATGCGGCTTCGTGCCTGCATAAGTGCGAGACAGAATTCCCACTGAATCAGCCCAGCTTTCACAGCTTCTCTCCGCTGCACCCCAGCTCCGCCACCCCTCCCCCCCTCTCCCGCGGATCAGCACAGCTGAGCCTACCTGACCTGATTTTGCCAACCCAGATTTTGCTTACACCCTGGGAAGCTTGGAAAATGTCTCAAGAATATTCTTGATTAGACTGGAAGTGGCGGATGGCAGTTCCCAGCCGCAGTGTCTTCCTGGAGCCAAGTGCCAGGGAGAACACACTCTCAGCCTTGGTGTCCATCGGTCACAGAGAATGTCTCCGTGCTCTGTTTATCAGTAATGATGTTCATGTCTGTGTATTAGAGCAAATTCAAGGTTATCCCAGTAACGTCACTCACTCTCTATTCTTTTGGGTGGGACTCAGAGGGAAGCAGTCACCACCAGTACGTGGGCAATTTGACATGATGTTCGGGAGAGTTTCAGGCACTTGCTAAAGTCATGCTGATGGTTCCAAGCCAGGGGTCTGTGTTTGCAGCGGGCAGCTGTTGTCTCAGTCTGTGGTCTGGGGAATCTGTCACAGGGCTGCACCTTGCCCAGTCACAGAATTGATCATCTGACTTGAGTCTGGCAAATCAGGGAATGCCATTCTCATGCCCACAGTGACTGGCCTGAGGGATGGTCATCCAACCAGTCCATCCTAAAGGAAATCAGTTCTGAATATTCATTGGAAGGACTGATGCTGAAGCTGAAACTCCAATACTTTGGCCACCTGATGGGAAGAGCTGACTCATTGGAAAAGACCCTGATGCTGGGAAAGATTGAAGGTGGGAGGGAAGGGGACAACAGAGGATGAGATGGTTGGATAGCATCACCGACTCAATGGACATGGGTTTGAGTAAACTCTGGGAGCTGGTGATAGACAGGGAGGTCTGGCATGCTGCAGTCCACAGGATTGCAAAGAGACGGACACAACTGAGCGACTAAAGAACTGAAGGGAACTGATGGTCATTTGATGAGCATGGTCAATCAGAATCCTTCCCTGAGATTTGTGGGTTGGATGCACAAATTAGAAGAGGTCTGTCCTCCTCTGACTCACAGGCCATTATGATAGAGACTGGGAGCTCCTGATGGCCCTCTTTTCCGTTGCAAAGGGAGAGCCTGGCAGGAGACAAAGTGGTCAACATGCCCAAAGCCAGGCCAGGCAAAAGGAAGAGCCGAGAGGACCAGCGCTGGCACTGACAGCCCTGTGGACCAGCTACGTTCCTGGTGACCCAGTTCCACCCCTGCCACATAAACCAGCTCAGGCCCTGTGTGCTTAAGCTGGTTGCAGAGGGTTTCTGTTGCTTGCAGCCGAGAATGCCATCTGACAGTGTTTGGGGGCAGAGCCGAGGGAAGCAGTGAAGTGACCGGAGCTTTGGTATCATGTGGTGGGGAGGCCAAGACTGCTCAGGGGAAGCTCCAGCTTGCAGCGGAGAGGGCAAGGATGCCCCCAAAGGCAGGGTCCAGTGGACATCAGGACCCAAGGCATGCCACCAGTCCGAGGGTGGTCATGTGGTGGGGAGGCCAAGACTGCTCAGGGGAAGCTCCAGCTTGCAGCGGAGAGGGCAAGGATGCCCCCAAAGGCAGGGTCCAGTGGACATCAGGACCCAAGGCATGCCACCAGTCCGAGGGTGGTCATGTGGTGGGGAGGCCAAGACTGCTCAGGGGAAGCTCCAGCTTGCAGTGGAGAGGGCAAGGATGCCCCCAAAGGCAGGGTCCAGTGGACATCAGGACCCAAGGCATGCCACCAGTCCAAGGGTGGAGGCAGTAACCCTGTGCTCACACTGACCTCTGGGGTGCTTCTCCGTCCAGACAAGATGCAGGCCTGCCGCAGACCATTGCCCAAGCCAGAGTGACCTGCAGGTCAGGTTCCCACCGTTCCAGAGTCAGGGGTGCTGCTGAACCGCCAGGGTCGGGCCTCAGGGCCCAGCAGGACTGAGCCGGGACTGCAGCTGTGGTGACGATGGGGCAGTGATGGCCAGCTGTGAGCGCAGCCTGGCTCTCCACCCCTTGGCTGGGGCTGCACACCGAGCCTGCCGGAAGGAGGGGGCGGCCAGGGCCGGGGCCGGCTTTGGTGGACAGAATGACTCAGGACACGATGACCGGGGTCTCTCTGCCACTTGTTGAACACTTTACTGAGCACATGTCACTCCTCAAAGCCAAAGAGGTCTGTCTGACCCAGTCACAGTGGTGCCAAGACCTGGGCGATCCTCCCACCCGGTGGCCCCGAGAGCACTCTCTGAGACGCAAGGGCTGGCCAGCCAGCCTGTTCTCCTCCCTTCTCCTCTCCTGACGCCGTGCTCTGCTGGAAGGAGGCCCACCCAGCGTCAGCCCCCCCTCCTCCCCAGCTCAGCCCCATCGCACACCCCTGCTGGGAGCCACTCTCCCTTACAGAGGAGGGGCCTGCTGTCCTATGGATCAGTTCTTTTTGGCCTGGAGTCACAGGAAGCAGCTTGCACTGTTCACATCCCTGAATCCTTTTTCATAAGGTCTTTTAACAGAGGAATCTCATGGAGCCCAAAGGTCTCCAAAAATGGGGATGGGACATGGCACATTGGCAGTTCTCTCTCAGACTAGGGGGGATTGATCTGCTCTGGTGTTTCCAGTTCACCCTCCAGACCACCCCTGGGCCTGGGAATGCCCATGCCTCTGCCCTGGTGACCAGGTGCCAAGAAAGGACCATACTGCCTTCTGTGAAGTGGAAACTTGCCCTGGGGTCCCCCCAAATGATAATGACCGGGTGGGTCAGGAACTTCCCAGGAACTACCACGGCCTGGGTTGACACACTGGAGGCTGGCATACAGGCCCTGGGCTGAGAGAGGGGACAGAGGAGGGAGGTGGAGGGGAGGTGGGAGGGGTCTGAGGGCTGTATCCAGCAGCTCTGGGGGGCCAGATGACTGACAGGGAGGCTCAGGGCTGAGGAGGAACCAGATGAAGCCACCGATGACCCTGTCAAAGGGCGACTGCAGAATGACGTGGACTTATTGACGCAACCTTGAAAAGGGAGGGGGGAAAAAAAGCCCCAAATAAGCAAAGAAACCTCACCCTATGACCAAAAAATGTTACCCACAGAAGTGAAACAAATACTGTGAGACAGAGCGGACCAGGGCTGGCACAGTGCAGGTGGGAAGAACACATCTGGGGAGTGAAGTAACCACAAACGAAAGAAAAGGTGGATCCAGCCAACATATAGGCTCTGTCCTCTCAAGTCTTAAGAAAAAGAACGGTAGCAGCTTGTTCTCTCTGAACAGATTGGCCTTTTAAAGAAGAGCTGTCTGATCACTTACATGGAATCTTTACCCAGGTTTTCACCAAATACCTGCTCTGAACCACGTACCATTCCAGGGGACGTGGTGATGGATAAGACAAGATTTCAGACCCAGTGAAACTTTCTTTCTAGCGAGGGGTCAGAATATCAACGAATATAGTACCTGACAGAGGTGATAAGGGCTAGGAGGGAAATAGACCAGGGCCAGGGATAAGCCCTGGGGCTGCTATCTTAGAGAGGCAGTTAGGGGAGCACCTCCCAACACACACACCCCTGCACCCTGCCCAGAAGCCAGCATGAGAGCAGAAACTTGAAAGAAGGGAAAAGTTGAGCCGAATAAAAAATACAGCACCTTTTATTAGAAAACAACTTTCCTCTTTCCGATATAAAGAATTCTGGCAAATGCTCTTTTAAAACCCTCCCAACAGTGGCCTAGGGGAAGAGCTGGGATCAGCTCATTGCTGGTGGGCTTTCAGCAGCTCCCCAGTATCCACCCCTCCCCCGTTTCATCATGACTTCTCAAGGAAAAAGAAACTTCCTGCCAGCAGTGAATAAAGGGGCACTTTCTCCTCTGCACTGGGACATGGCAGCAGCAGCTACCCCGGCACAGAACAAACCAGTCACCGGGGATGTAGGCTGTGGAGGGGCACATTTCCTTTGGTCATTTGTTTTAGGAGTAGGAAATGATGGTGCGCGTACAGGGATTGGTGGGGCAGCCATCTACTTTAGGAAGCTTCAGAATACACTGAGATCCTTGTGCCCCAATGCCTCCCTTCTCTCAGGGCACCATCTCCCTGTTGGCGGCTGCTGGCCGCTGGGGCGAGGTGGAGGGGCAGGGTTCCCCCTTTGCCTGTATGCAGCTGTTTTCGGCTTGACCGCAGGACTCTATCATGCCAGAGTTCATGTGGTTATCCAAAGCGGGGAAGAATTTCCCAGAATGCCTTGAGAAATCTGAGACACTGAATGGCTTTCAGGGCTTATTGATGTGGCCGGTGCAGGAAATAGCAGTACGTCAATAAATAGTTTTAGGCAGGAAACGAGGCTTAAATAGTAGCCTTAAAGTTTGGGGAAAGGCACTAGGGGTTGCTGGGAGGGAGCCTGCCAGTCAGATGAGAACCTGAAGCCAAATAACCAGGCTTTGAAATGGCTGCCACCAAGCTGAAGCCCCTTGCTGGTTCTGGATGCAAAGGGCTGAGGTTGAAGGCAGAGCTGGCGACCTAGGGGATGGCTGGTCTCGGTTGGCAAAAAAGAACTCCTTGTTCCACCAGAGAAGCTGGCAACCTACAACACATGCACCCAAAGAGACACACAGACTGGCTTTTGGTGGCCCCAGCTGGGCAAGGTCACAGTCCTTGTAGTGAGACTTGCCACTAGCTGGCAGGTCGCTCCAGGAGTTTCGATGTCTTAATCAAAAAAATCAAGGAAAAGAATCACTATCTGCCCATTTCTTTTTATAAGTAAGTGTTTTTCTTAAAATTTTCACAGAAAAGTAGAGAAATTCAGAAAATAAAAAGCTAAACATCATCTATAATTCCACTATTGAGAAATGCTACTATTAACATTTGGATATTTCTCATCATTTTTCTTAAAAAAATTTTTTTTTTCATCCAGGGATGAGATTATACAATATAGGCACGTTTGCTTTTGCTGTTCTCACTTACCATTATGCAGCCATGTCCCCAAGAAGTTACGAACGTCTCATACATGTAACTAATGGGCACATGAATCATCATTTACTTAATCATTCCCCTATTGTTGGATGCTTATGTTGTTGAATTTTCGTTTGTATTAAGCTTATTTTTCCTGTTATTTTAAATTATTTCCTTATGATAATTATCCAGAAGTGTAATTACTGGATTAAACAATAAGAACACTTTAATGACTTGTTATAAGAATTTTTTCAGGAAATTGATACTCATTTACACGACCCATATTACGAGAGTGCCTGTCTCAGTTCATCTTTACCAACATTGACAATTACTATGTTTAAGCTTTGCTAACACAGTCAGGGGGAAATTGATATTTTCACTTAATAGCTACTGAGATTTGTTTTTATATATTTATCAGCAATTTATGTTTTCACATATGAATTATCTTTTAATGCCCTTTGCTCATTTGTCCATGAGGAATTTAGTACTTTTAATACCAGTTTGAACAAGCTATTTATATATTGAAGAGGGCATGGCAACCCACTCCAGCACGCTTGTCTGGAGAATCCCATGGACAGAGGAGCCTAGTGGGCTGTGGTCCACAGGGTTGCAGATGGTCATCAGGCGGTCACCTTTTGTCACATTTACTGTAGCTATTTTTCCTGGTGTCTCTATTCCCTTCTGTGTGTTTATAATATTTTGACTTTTGATACATTCCTTTTGTCTTAAGGTAGAATGCCCTTCTCTATCCAGAAATTCGATAAATAATTTTCTTCAGGCCTTTATGGTTTGTCTTTTTTTTTTTCTTGAACATTTACCTCTTTTCTCCATCTGGAATCCATTTTAGGGCCCAGTATTAAAGGAGACTCTCAATAATCCCCCTACCCCACCACCACCCTGATGTAGATAGCTGTCCCAGAATCATTGCCTGAGTGAATAATGCTTCCTGAGCTACTGACTTGTGGTTCTCTGGGGACCATGTGATAAACTCTCATGGATGCCAGATTTGTTTCTAGGCTATCTGATCTCATGTCAGATCCACACCCTTTTAATTATTAAAGCTATAGGTGAAAGTAATAGAACTCTTTCCAGTTCTGTTGTGTTCTATTTTTAGCTGGGGTTTTGTTTTGTTGGGTTTTTTTTTTGACTGTGCTACATGGTATGTGGGATCTTAGCTTGCTGTCCAGGGATGGAACCCACACCCCTTGCCTTGGAAGTGGGGAGTCTTAACCACTGGAACTCCAGGGATGTCCCAAGGAATATTATGTGTTTCTTCACTTGTCTAAGACTTTCTTTTCAATCTCTCAGTTCAGTTTTGCAATTTTCTTTGTAGAACTCTTGCACATTTCTTAATAATGTCACTTAAGAATTTCTGTTGCTTACCTAAATGAGCTTTTATGCATTAAAATGTCTCCCTAGTGTTAAAAAAAAAGTTGATTTTTGTATATTAGGTTTATATCTAAATACTATGAATGAGTTACTAAACTCTCTTGTCAATTCTAATCTTTATTGAGAGTTTCTCTTGGGTTTTTCACATATAAAAATCATATCAAATCATTTTACCTCCTTCCTTCCAAAGGTCTTGGGTATTACTGCTGGTTTTTTAATCAGGGCTATTGATACTGCATTTTTAGATGTATTGATACTAAATCACCCTTGCCTTTCTGTGATCAAATCTACTTGGTTATAATGGATCTGTTTGTTATATTTCATTTAGGACTTTTATGTCTACTCATATTAGAAAGATTAGCCCAAAGACTTCCTTATTTGTAATTTACTACCATTATGAGATTTTGGTACTGGGGAACTGGAAAAGCTTATCTCTTTCTGTTATCTGGATCAGTTCACAAAGCAAAACAGGTATCTAATTTTTTGAAAGTGTGAATCCACTTACCTTCCTCTAACAGGTAATTCAGAACTTTTTGATTTTCAGTGTTTTCTGGCTTTTTATTTTTCTTAATAAAGTTTGGTGATATTTATTTTCTTAAAAAGCGCCTATTTCCTCATTTTTGTCAAAATTATCAGCATAGAGTGGCAGATAGTTTTTATGTGCTTTTTAATCTACTCCATATCTGTTAAGGTATATTGCTCATGTGTCTTTTTTTTTAATCATTGCAGCTTTTTATTGAAGTTAGTTGACTTATAGTGTATTGTTTCAGGTGTACAGCAAAGTTTTCAGTTACATGTTTTTTTTTTTTCAGATTCTTTTCCCATATAGATTATTATAAAATATTGAGTATAGTTCCCTGTGTATATGTTCAACAAACTATATGTTTGTTGGTTATCTGTTTTATGTTTGAAAGAAAGTGAAAGTCACTCAGTCTGGGTCTGACTCTTTGAGACCCCCATGGCCTATACAGTCCATGAAATTCTCCAGGCCAGAACACTGGAGTGAGTAGGCTTTCCCTTCTCCAGGAGGTCTTCCCAACCCAGGGGTTGAACCCAGGTCTCCTGCATTGCAGGCGAATTCTTTACCAGCTGAGCTATCAGGGAAGCCTGTTTTATGTATAGTAGTTTGTTTATATTAATCCCAAACTCCTAATTTATCCCTCCTCTTCTTTCTCCTTTGGTAATCATAAGTGTCTTATATCTATGGGTCTACTTCTGTCTTGTATATAGATTCATTTGTGTCTTTTTTAAAAGTCCATATATAAATGGCACGATGTTTGTCTGTCTGGCTTACTTCACTTAGTATGGTAATCTCTAGATCCATCCATGTTGCTGCAAGTGGCGTTATTTTATCTTCTTACTGTTGAGTAGTATTCCATTGTATAAATATGCCACATGTTTATCCATTCATCTGTGGATGGACGTTTAGATTGCTTCCATGCCCTGGCTGTTGTAAATAGTGAACAGTGAACATTGGGGTGCATGTATCCTTTCAATTACAGTTTCCTCCAGATATATGCCCAGGAGTGGGATTGCTGGATCATATGGTGGGTCTATGTTTAGGGTTTCTTAAAAAGCATTTATTTATTTGGCTGCATTGGGTCTTAGTTGAGCCACGTGGGACCCTCGTTGCATTATGCAGGATCTTTGATTGTGGCGCACAGTCCTTTTTGCTGTGGGCAGAGGGCTCAATAGTGGCAGCAAGCAGATTCCAGGGTGCAAGAACTTCAGAAGTTGAAGCCCGTGTGCTCAGTAGTTGTGAAATGTGGACTCAGTAGTTGCAACACAAGGGCTAAGTTATTCCGCTGCATGTGGGGTCTTATTTCCCTGACCAGGGATTGAACCTGAGTCCGTGCATTGCAAAGCAGATTCTTAACCACTGGACCACAAGGGAAGTCCCCTAATTGTAGTTTTTGAGGGAATCTCTATGCTGTTCTCCATAGTGGCTTTATCAATTTACATTCCCTCCAAAAGTGTAGGAGAGTTCCTTTTTCTTCACAGTCTCTCCACCGTTTATTTGTAGACTTTTTGATGATAACCATTGTGACCAGTGTGAGATGATACCTCATTGTCGTTTTAATTTGCATTTCTCTAATAATTAGGGATGTTGGACATCATATTTCTAATTTTATTTTTATTTCTGCTTACTTGGTTTTATATATAACTTCCTTTATTTTCTAATTAATTTCCAGCCTTAGCCATATTTTATACTTTCATGTATTTCCATAGTTAATGGTGGTTTTCCAAGGTTTTTGAATTGAATATACAAATTAATACTGTCCAATAGAAGTATAACATGACCCACATATATACCTTTAAATTTAATATCATATTGTACTATACCTAGTATATTCATAATTTCAACAAGTAATCAGTATTTTTTAAATATGAAGCATTTGAATTCTATTTTTAGACTTTATGTAAGTCTTTAAAAACTAGTGTTTATTTTGCACAAACAGCATGCTTCTTTTGTTAGAGGCACTTTTAAAGCACTCAGTTGTCCATTTAGAGGAATATTTGCTTCCTTTTTTAATAACCAAAATATTAACGGTCAAGACGATAACTTTACCTTTTATTATAGCTTTGAGTACATCTCATAAGTTTTTATAGCTCTTTATTTCCTAAGTAATCTATTGTATATTTGATTACACTTTATTCTGTCTTTCAGACAAGTAACTGGCTATTTTTTTAATTGTTCTTCATTCTTAGTCCCAGTATATAATTTGTGCAGTCTGTATTCTGACATTCACAGTAGAATCGAAGTTTATAATGAGGCTTGTTCCAATTTTGTCTTATTCATTACGCTATTTAAGTCATCTGATAAATTTTCTATTCATTTAATCATTGAAGGAATTCTAGTGATTTCATTTCCATTACTATCTTTCTGTCTTTTTATGTTTTTTGTTTTTTATTCTTTCTCCCTCTTTCTTATAAATGGTCTAGCTGGTGATTTTCCTGCCATTTCCCTCAAGGAGCTACTCCTCAAGAAAAAGCCATCAGTATCAAACAGTTTTCTCAGATGCTTTTCGTTTTCTAAGATGATTTTTTTTTAATTTAAATGTATTTACTTTCAATTGGGGGATAATTGCTCTATAGTATTGAATTGACTTCTGCCATATGTCAACATGAATCAGCCATAAGCATATTGTATGTCCCCTTCCCCCTAAACCTCCCTCCCAGCCCGTCCCATCTTTTTATGTCTTAACAGCTTTTGTTTTATGTATTTTGAGTCTGCACTACACAGTATATAATGTTATCTATTATGGATTGTTATTCTTATCTATAAAAGTTATTTTTATTTCACTTAATGAATGTTATCTTGCAGACTACTTTGATTTTACTTACGCACGCATGCTCAGTCACTCAGTCATGTCCAATTCTTTGCAGCCCTATGGACTGTAGCCCACCAGCCTCCTCTGTCCATGGGATTCCCATCTCCCAGGCAAGAATACTGGAGTGGGTTGCCATTTCCTCCTCCAGGGGATCATCCCGATCCAGGGATCAAACTCACATCTCCTGCATCTCCTGCTTTGCAGGTGGATGCTTCACTGCTTGAGCCATCGGGAAAGCCTGATTGTACTCATGCTTTAATTTTACTTTTATTTGCTAGTAGCTACCAATGTTTTAGTATTTTTAAAAGGACACTTTTATGTCTATTTCTCATTTATCAGACTTATGAAAGTAGTAATGGTGTGTGGATCTTAATGGTCTAAATTATTAAATCTTGTGTGCTTTACAATCTTCTGTACTTTTTCCACCTGTATTCATCAGTCTTTAGTGATTTAAACTTGGATTATTAGGTTACTACTTCTACTATGAACTTTTTCTTCAGATTACATTTAATTATTAAATATCTTCTCTCTCGAGGATTTTTTTATATATAGTTAGTTTTGTTTTTAGCTGCACTGGGTCTTTGTCGCTGTATGCGGGCTTTCTCTGGTTGCGGCAAGTGGGGGCTACTCTCTAGTTGCGGTATGCGGGCTTCTCATTGCAGAGGCTTCTCTTGTTGCAGCTGACAGGCTCTAGAGCGCAGACTTAGTCGCTGCGACTCGCAGGCTTAGTTGCTCCGTGGCGTGTGGGATCTTCCCAGACCAGGAATTGAACCAGGGTCCCCTGCACTGCAAGGTGGATTCTTAACCACTGGACCGCCAGGGAAGCCCTCTCTTGAGGATTATTGCTGGATTTTGATTCAATCTTATGACCAAAATTAGAATTATTTACTATGATGTAACTTTCTGTCTGGTTTCAAGTTTTCACTCCTGGCCCTTCTCTACCATGATTTTCTCGGACTTGAGGAGTACATCTTTTTTTGGCTGGACCATGTATTCAAAGCAGGAGAGCTAAGAACCATGGGTTCGATCCCTGGGTTGGGAAGATCCGCCAGAGAAGGAAATGGCAACCCACTGCAGTATTCTTGCCTAGAGAATCCCATGGACAGAGGAAACTGGGGGCCATAGTCCATAGCGTTGCAAAGTCAGACACCACTGAAGCAACTTAGCACGTTCTCACACATTCAAGAAAGTTTTCAATTTTTATCCTTAATTATAGTTTTAAATAAATAAAGTTTATCATGTCAACCATTTTTTAAGTGTACAGTTCAGTCATGTTAAGTGTAGTCATACTGTTTTGCAATCAATCCCCCAACATTTTTTAATCTTGCAAAACCAAAATTCTAAGCCATTAAACAACTCCTCATTGCCCCGTTTTCCTAGCTCTGGCAGCCAACATTCTATTTGCTGTTTCTATAAATCTGACTACTCTAGATATCTAGATGAGTGGAATCATGGAGTATTTGTCTTTTTGCAACTAGCTTATTTCACTTTAGCATAATAACCTCAAGGTTTATCCGTGTTGTAGCATGTGTCAGACTATTCCAAGATGGAAAAGTATTCTATTGTATGTATACACTACATTTTCTTCATCCATCTGTCTGTCAGTGGACACTTGAATTGCTTCCACCTATTGACTGTTATGAATAACACAAGTGTGCAAATATCTCAAGATTCTACTTTCAATTCTTTTGTAATATATGCCCAGAAGTGGAATTGTTGGATCATCCTGATAATTCTATTTTTAATTTTTTGAGGAATCACTATACTATTTTCTATAGCAGCTGCACCATTAATTTTTTTTTCTAAAGATAAGTATGTGGGTGGGATTTTTAAAAAACATTTGCTTGTGTAAAATGTCTTTGTCTTGCTTTCCCTCATAGCTAGGTGTGTTCTTTTCACCTCAAACGTGTGAAGAGCTTGCCTCAGTGTCTCTGAATTTTAACATCAATTATAGAAATATACTGCCAACTATATTTTTGTTCCTTTGTAAGAAACCTAGGGTTTTTCTTTTTTTTTTTTTTCCTTCAAAGCTCTTTTTAGAATTTTTCTTTTTCCTTGAAATTAAAAAAGAAATTCTCCTGTTAAGTATAAATAGTGGGGCTCTGGAACACTGTGAACCCTTTTTGCCTAAAGAAACAGCTCTTTTGGAGTTTTCTTGTTTGTTTTCAGCTCAAAGTTTTTCTGTCTTCATTCCATGTATTCCTTTCTGAAAAGCTCTATAACTCATGTCCACTCCCTCTTCTCTGTCCTTTTCCTCCTTGCTTATTTTTATCTATTTATTTTCCACGTCTGTCTCATGTGCCACTTTTTCTGCAGCACCCATCCTCTCCTTTCCTGCCTCCAATTTGCATTTCACTTTGCTGTGGATTTCCTACTTCCTTTTCTCTCCTACCCCCAGTTCCAGTTCCGTGCTTCATCTCAGTCTAAGGTTTTCTTGTTTTTAAATCTAATCACATGTCACAGAATCCATGTTGTTGTTCTTAACAGACATACAATCCCACATGTTTGTACTTGGGTTTTTTATTTCATTTATCTTTGGTTTATCGTAGTTGACATTTTTAGAGTTTTGCATTTCCCTCAGATTTTCAAAATAAGGCTCCCCTGTTCTGCAGTGCAGGATTTTTTCCATAGACACCGTATTTCTTTCCTCCTCCCTTACCCTTGAATGAGAAAGGCTGGGTTTGGTTCTGGTGTTCACCATGCGGATCATCCTTAGAGCTGCTCGGCAGGTGCTCAAGTAATAGTGGAGTCTCCCCGCAGACCTGAAGCTGGTGGCCTCACATGCACATCCCACGTTCAATTCCCATATTGAGCAGGTGTTTGGTCTTCTCATGAGCTCTGCTGCTGCTGCTGCTGCTAAGTCGCTTCAGTTGTGTCCGACTCTGTGCGACCCCATAGACGGCCTCCTACCAGGCTCCTCTGTCCCTGGGATTCTCCAGGCAGGAACACTGGAGTGGGTTGCCATTTCCTTCTCCAATGCATGAAAGTGAAAAGTGAAAGTGAAGGCGCTCAGTCCTGTCTGACTCTTAGTGACCTTATGGACTGCAGCCTACCAGGCTCCTCCATCCATGGGACTTTCCAGGCAAGAGTACTAGAGTGGGGTGCCATTGCCTAGCCCCAAACAGAATCCTCTCTCCATGCCACTGATTATCAGGAGGAAACTGAGTCAGGCTGTTGTTCTTTGATGGGATATAATCGTTGTGTAAAAGCCCCAGTCCTGGGTTTGCACTGTCCTGAGGCTTTTCCTTCCCCAGAGGGCCTTGCCTGAGAACAGCGTGCCTCTGAGGACTCTGGGAACTCTGGGAACCTGAGTTCATCGCCTCCTGCCCCTAAATCTCCAATGACCAGAGTTTGAGCTGTGCTGATAGGAGCTGCCACGGTGCACAGGAGCAGGGTCTTGTTGGCAGTTACAGGCTCTTTGCCTCCTGGCCAGGGGCAGACGGAGGGGAGGCTGAAGTTTAAGCTCCCTCCCCATCTCACCGCTGCCTGGGTCTTATGGGTAGGAGGCCAGACTGCTCAGGAAAAATACAATCTCTTGATGATAGAATTTTAGTTAATGGTAAGGACCCTCCAGCAAGCTGTGATCTTCCTTCTTAGTGTTATGGGACTTATATCTGCCTTCATGGGCATTTTTATGGGAAATGGAGAAAGGGTATCTTAGACACTGCTACAGGGGCATTGTTTTAATTCCCACGTTGGCACATTATAAAGGCCTAGCATTGTGGTTCTCAACGATGGCTGTACATTGAAATCACTTGGTACATTTCAAAATGTACCAGTGTCCTGGCCCTACCCTGGCCCATGACACGAGCCTCTCTGGGGTGGGCTTCAAACATCAGTAGCTTCAGAGTTCCTTTGGTGAGCAAGCAGGGCTGAGAACATTAGCTCAGAGCAGAGAGCAATGGACGGGCTTAGGTTCTCACTTAAGTTATGTACTGGTGACCTTAGTCAAGTCCTTTCAGCTCTTTATAACTCAGTTCCCCTCATTCTAACGTGGGAATGGAAATGCCCG
Organism: Neotragus moschatus; assembly: GCA_006410615.1. Taxonomy (NCBI): domain Eukaryota; kingdom Metazoa; phylum Chordata; class Mammalia; order Artiodactyla; family Bovidae; genus Neotragus; species Neotragus moschatus. The sequence continues at coordinate 838,886 of SJYA01002924.1, forward strand.
CCCCTGCTCTGACCACATAAAGATCTAGTGGGATAAACAGCAGTTAAGATAGAATCACCAAAAGTCTCATGACTTTGAGGCCAGCAGTACAGCACCCTGGGATAACCAAAAAAATTGAACACAAGAGGAAACAGGTTGTAGAATCTGATACCATTGCAGGGTCTAGGGCAGCAGGCAAAGTCATTCATTCACAAGTAACCAGAACACTACAAGGAAGCCCCTATGGGAGCCGCCTATTCCAGATTCTGTACTAGTAAAGCGATCCCAACTACTTTTGGGATTTCTGGCAGACCACGGTTGTATCAGTTCAGTTCAGTCACTCAGTGATGTCTGACTCTGAAACCCCACGGACTGCAGCACGCCAGGCCTCTCTGTCCATCACCAACTCCCCGAGCTTACTCAAACTCATGTCCATAGAGTTGGTGATGCCATCCAACCATCTCATCCTCTATCGTCCCCTTCTCCTGCCTTCAATCTTTCCCAGCATCAGGGTCTTTTCCAATGAGTCAGTTCTTCGAGTCAGGTGACCACAGTATTGGACCTTCAGCTTCAGCATCAGTCCTTCCAATGAATATCCAGGACTGATCTCCTTTAGGATTGACTGGTTGGATCTCTTTGCAGTCCAAGGGACTCTCAATAGTCTTCTCCAACACCACAGTTCAAAAGCATCAATTCTTCAGCACTCAGCTTTCTGTATGGTTCAACTCTCACATCCATACATGACGACTACTGAAAAAACCATAGCTTTGACTATACAGACCTTTGTCAGCAAAGTAATGTCTCTGCTTTTTAGTATGCTGTCTAGGTTTGTCATAGCTTTTTTTCTAAAGAGCAAGTGTCTTTTAATTTCATGGCTGCAGTCACCATTTGCATTGATTTTGGAGCCCAAGAAAATAAAGTCTCTTACTGTTTCCATTGTTTCTGCATCTATTTGCCATGAAGTGATGGGACTGGATGCCATGATCTTAATTTTTTGAATGTTGAATTTTAGGCCAGCTTTTTCACTCTCTTCTTTCGCTTTCATCAAGAGGCTCTTCAGTTCCTCTTTGCTTTCTGCCATAAGGGTAGTGTCATCTACATATCTGAGGTTATTGATATTTCTCCCAGCAATCTTGGTTCCAGCTTGTACATCATCCAGCCCAGCATTTCTCATGATGTACTCTGCATATAACTTAAATAAGCAGGGTGACAATATAAAGCCACGATGTACTCCTTTCTCAGTTTGTACACAGGTAGACATTTCAGTGGGAAGAGGGTGGCAAGGCAGGAGGCCTGAGAGGTGGGCATGAGACCCATCAGACCTGTGGGTGTGAGTGGACATCCAGGCACAGTCTGGATTGATGGCTTCATGGAGGGTTCAAACTTCGAAAGTGAATAAGAGCTTGGGCTCTGATATACTTTCCAATTTATAAAAAACATAATTAAAAGGAAGGAAAAAAGTTTGCTCTCTAGAGCAGGTAGACCCTGGGTTCAAATCCTGACTTTGCCATTGCCTCATGGCCATGGGTAAGTTGCATAACTTCTCTGACCTCGGCTTCACCATCTATAAAATGGGGCAGTAACAGGACCTGCCTCACAGGATCGTTGTGACAGTTAAATGAGACAGTACAATTAAGGTGCTGTCATCCAGCCCCTGATGTGCCATCTGAGGCCCCATATGCCCTTTTAGGTTTCTCGATAGCACTTTCATCACACACAAGGGACAGGCATTAACCAAGTCATCCAGAAGACCTTCCATCACTGCAGACTCTGAGACTCAGCACTGAGGAGAACGATCGGCCAAGAGAAGCCGTGGGAAGGGCGCTGGGCTGTGGGGATGACTGGTGTCACACTCTACAGCCTGTTCCCTCCTGGGTTCTATTTCTTTTGGCAGTACAATCATCCAGAGCCAGAATCTTGTTATTTATTGTCTTTGAGTCTTCCCTTTCCATCACATCCACAGCTCACCACTTAGCAAGCACTATTTACCTTGAGAGGATCTCAGCTACTGCCGCTTAACAAACAATCAGAGAAATTTCAGTGCCAATCCTGTATCAGTCAGCTACTGCTACTCAGCACCCAACCACAGAAATCTCTGTGGCACCCAGTAATAAGGATTAAGATGACGTGTATGCACGCTGGCCGGGAGTTCCCTGATCAAGGTTAGATTTGGGTGGGGCCCTTCATGTTTCTCTCATCCTCCTCCTGGGACCGTCAGCCAGCCCACAGATGGTCTTCTCACAATGATGGAAGAAGCACAGGAGGAGGGAATGGCAAACCACTTCAGTATTCTTGCCTTGAGAACCCCGTGAACAGTATAGGAGAGTAACTGTAAATACTTAAGGCCTCTTAAGGCTTGGGATCAGAACTGACACCCTGTCACTTCTGCCTCTTTCTGCTGACCAAGGCAAGTCACATGGCTAACACAAAGACAAAGGGAAAGGGGAAATATATCTTAAACATAACCTAACCTACCACAGATTCTTATCTTTCAACTGCCAGAGAGCTCAGATTTTATTTCGTTCTGTCTGGACTTTTGCAGTGGCCTCCTTTCTGGTCTCCACACCTATGCCATATTAACCTTCTAAAGAGCACAGGTATGATGATGGCATTTCAATGATTCCCCAGAACCTTCCCTATCAACCAGCACTCGGAACGCGACTCCTTGGCTGGCTTCAGTTATCCACACTCTAGCCCCAGCTTTCTTTCTCCCCGCCCTGCCCCCATTTCCCTCTCCACCGCACCTATGCTGGGGTGATTGTTATTGTTGTTTAGTTGCTAAGTCATATCCAGCTCTTCTGTGACCCCTTGGACTGTGGCCCACCAGTCTACTCTTTCTCCGTGAGATTTCCCAGGCTAGAATACTGGAGCAGGTTACCATTTCCTTCTCCAGGGGATCTTCCCGACCTAGGGATCGAACCCGAGTCTCCTGCCTTGGCAGGCAGGTTCTTTTACCACTGAGCCACCAGGGAAACCCACTGACACTGGGGGCAGACTGGCAAATACCTCCCTGTTTCCCAAATGCCCATGTTACCCTCCCCACGCCTTGCCTGTTGTCATCGCTCCACCTGAAATATCCCCAGTTCCCAGGTCAGAATCCTAACTCTTCCACGGTGCTGATTTCCATTTGAAAGCAGTAACTCCTACCTCAGATTTCCTCCGAAGTCTTTTTACCTGGATCTACCTCACACACATGCACGCGCGCGCGCACACACACACACACACACACACACACACACACTGGCTTTTAGTATCTTCAGTCTTATGTCACAGTTATGAATGAACATGTCTTATTCTGCCCTCTAGAACAGTGCCTGGCATGCAGTGATGCCCTGATATTTTTAAGGAGGATGAAAGAATGAATGCTGCTAGTTCTTCTTCTGTGCCCGGGACCCTGGCTGGCAGGGGCCATTAGTGTGTCTTTAGCCCACTCTTTAGCCCAGTGCTGCAGCCAAGATGCCCTCCACTGGATGTATGGTCACCCTGCCTGCTGCAAGGGCATGGTGTGGAGATTAGCAAAGGAGATAGTTCAGCCAGGGGGAGGAGGTGACGACGGGGAAAGGTGTTGTCTCCCCTTTATCTCATTCCCTCTACCTCGGTATCTGGGTCAGTGAGGCAAGGCCATGCAGTCGCTTCAGTCGTGCCCTACTCTGTGCGACCCTATGGACTGTAGCGTCCCAGGCTCCTCTGTCCCTGGGATTCTCCAAGCAAGAATACTGGAGTGGGTTGCCATGCCTTTCTCCATGGGAATCTTCTGGACCCAGAGATGGAACCCGAGTCTCGTTTCCCACACTGGCAGGCGGGTTCTTTACCACTAGTGCCTCCTGGGAGACGCAAGGGAAGGCTGCCGGAGCTCCTCAATCTGAAGAAGAGGTGCCATGGCCAAAGGTCAAGGTGGTCTTTCTGCCCACCAGCGAGCCCTCGGCCTTCACGCTTCAGCCATGGGTCCCCCGTCCGACTCCTTGCGGCAGTCACGGGGTGTACCAGTTGCTCGGGGGCCTCGCCTTAGCTAGAAGGTGCGGTGGCGGAGCGGGGTGGTCCCCCGGCCCCCTCCTAGTCCTGCGCGGCTGACGGGGTCTTTTGTGCCTCTGCAGAAGGACTTCACGGTGCGGGAGGAGCTGCAGCAGCAGGACGTGGAGCGCTGGCTGGGCTTCATCACCTTCCTGTGCGAGGTCTTCGGCGCCATGCGCAGCAGCACGGGCGAGCCCTTCCGCGTGCTGGTCTGCCCCATCTACACCTGCCTCAGGGAGGTAAGCCGCTGCCGGCCCTAAGGACGCGCCTGCCCTGCTCCCGTGTGCCAGAACGCGGCAAGGCCCGAACCGCGCAAAGTGATCCATCACTCGGTTAAGAGAAACGGAACTCCCCCGGTGCTTCTGTTTACTCTAGCCAGGTTTTTGTTTATTGAGTTTACGTGAAAGGAAGTAGTTCCCCAAAGGAAAGGATGATGAACTCGGACTGTCGTCTGTTCATGCTGTAGAACGCAGTCCGCAGAATGCAAGTCTACAGAAAATATTGTTCTCTGAGTGAACAGATCTCTGGACTGGATGGGCTTACCGCTGAATTATTTGTTTTTAAAAATAGTTGCTTCTACATGGCCTCTGAGAAAGAGGAAAATGAGGGTGATCAGGAAACTTGTAAGAAGCAAGAAGTCGGTGGGGGACTGTGTCCTACCAGGTACTGTAATCCGCTGCGGAGGGTCATCCTTGGTCTCTGGGCTAGAATTGAAGGGACAAACAGAAGCTGTTGATGTGTCCAGTGAGGGGCTTGTGGCTCAGAACACAGGAAAGAGAAGGGAACAGGACGAAGGCCATCGGCATTCCAGTTGTATTTTTGAGTTGGAACCAAGAGGACTTGCTGACGCGGGACCCCGAGGAGGGAGGAAGCCATGTGAGGTCCTCAGTTATCAGCCTGCTGGCACCATTTCCTGAAGAGAAATAAATAGATTGGGGGTGAAACCCAGGGATTTGGGTGCCCGTTGTCCATCTCCAGGCAGCTCTCTGTCTGCGCTGCTCAAGTACAGTTGTCTGATGATCCGGAAGAGGTCAGCCCTGGGGACACGGTGTCGACCTGTACCCGCTGCTGGGGACCCACCCAGGGGTGGGTGGGGGCGGCTGGGATGGAGCGGAGGAGGTGGACGAGGCCAACGGGCGGGAAACAAGCCAGAAGGGGCGATCAGCACAGGCTTCATCAGTGGGGACCGGTCAGCCCACAGCTCCCAGATGCTGGCCCCACCCACCCTCAGCAGCTGATCCCAAGGTGTGGGGAGGGGCACCCTCTGGGGAACCAGTGGGACCAGGGCAGAGAAGTGGCCTGGGTTTGGCAACAAAGAGGGGCACCACGGTGTCCACTGAGTGAGCACACACGGGGGAGTCAGAGGAGGTGAAGGTGTGAATGGAGACAAGTTTTTGGAGACATATTTCTGTGAAAGGCCCCAGGGAAGGCGGACTTGTCGAGAGATACTTTTGTGTTTCTGAGAGAAAGGTAACAGCAATCTTAAGAGAAGGGAGAGGGTATCTGTAAATGTTTCTGAAGTATCCGTTTAGAGCAAAATAGCACGTTTGTTCCAGCCTGCATGGATCCATACAAAAGCAGAGCACGCAGGCCTCTCCTGGGTGCTTTGTGACCCCATAAGCTTCTGCCACCCCATGGGGCCAGAAATGCTTCTTGACAGATATACTTGAATTTAGACTTGTTTCTCAGATCCAGTCAGTGGCCTCTTCCAGCTGACTTCGCTCTCCAGGTGCGCTTAGCTCAGACCGCAGCACTGAGACAGGCCGTGGCTGAGCTTTGTGCCTCCCTTTGGAATGCTTTGAAGTTAGCCCTCTTGGGGATAGGGAGCTGGCCTGGATGGCCTCTTGGGGTCCCCCTGTCCTTGCCTGAGTTTCCCTGCACCCCGACAACCTGCCTCAAGGCAGGGAGCAGCACTGTTACAGGGCAGTGACCTGGATTGCCCAAACACACTCCCTCTGCGTGATCTGGGCACCTCCTGGTGTTGCTGTCACCTCTCCCCCAGACAGGAAGTGAGGCTGCCGCTGAGCCCTGGCCCTGGCTGCCGAGACACCTCCAACACCACCTGAGGTAGTGCGAACCTTCTGGTGTGAGATCCAGAAGGTGCCAAGAGGTCTGCACAGACCAGAAATGAGGAGCCCCCCTGACGCCCACTTGCTGGTTGCATTAAACTCTTCAGGGTGGTATCACCCAGGCCCGTGGTAAACTTGAAGGGAAAATAAATAAATAATCGATGGCTTTCACCGCTGGGTAAAGAGGAAACCACTGTCCTACATTCCAGCCTGTCTGCTTGAGGCCACATAGGGAGACCCCTGAGTTCTTAGAATCAGGTGCTGCCTCCTCCACCTGTTCACACATACACGCATACCCAGGCCTGACCCACGGCCTTCCAAAGCAGGACGAGCCAGTTCTTGGATGTTTCTAGAAGCCAGAGTCATCACTACTGCCTTCTTCTGTGCTGGACAAGTTTAAGCTCTTCCCCTAGGGCCATGCAGATGGCTGACTCCAAATGTACCGAGCCTACCCTGTCCAGAGGTCCTCCCAACTGCCAGAACGATCCCCAGGCTGGCATCTCTGGCTGCCCACTAGACACATCCCAAGTCAAGCCTCAGAGCCTCGAACAGGATGTACCAGCAGCACCCCAAACCCTCCTGCTCAGTCCCTGTCCTCACGTGGCCCAGACCCAGCCTTTCTGCTCCCCCTGTGGCCAGGCAGCAGTTCCAGGGCTCCCCGATTGCCCTTTCTCACCATCATGGGGACCCCCACTGCATCCACTGCTTTGGCACTCCCCGCCATGGCTTCCCCTCCTCTCCTTTCTTCCATGTCCCTGAGCCGAACACAAACCCACAGGTCATCTTTCGTGCAGAGTCTCATTTGGAACAAACCTAAGGAAAAAGAAGATACAAAATCCTCAGTCTCAGGGTCTTTGGGCTCATGGAGGCCACCTTCACTGGACATGAGGCTCACTCAGAGTGAGCCTGTGCTTTTTACCCCTTCAGGCAGGGGGACACCCAGCTATCTGAGAGCTTCCCTGCCCTAGAACGAGGCCCATGGGCGTTTGCTTCCGCACTCTGACCTTGTTGAATTAACCTTCTCTTAAGTCACCCAAGCTTGAAACCTTGGACTCTGTCCTGGAAGTCTCTCTCTGGCCCTGAAACCTTCCCTGCCAGCCCAGCTCTAGTCTCTTCTGGAACCACTTCCTGTCCCCACCTCCTACCAGGTGCACTGGGAGCTCCTCCTGGGGGAGGCTCTGCACTCCATCCTTAGAGCTCCATCCTTTTGACATCACCGTAGTGGCTTCTTTAGTGTTGATAACAGCTCAGTGAAAGGCATTGTCCAAAGCACTTCATACATTCTTCTGTCTCTTAACGGGGGCAACACCCTGAAGATTATCATCCCCATTTTCCAGAGAAAAGAGCGGTCAGACAGCTTGCTCATGGCCGCATGAGCCAGTGTGAGCAGAGTCAGTATCAGAATTCGGATCTGACCGCCCAAGTCCCTGCTCCTAAACCTCCTGCTTCACTGCCTTACGAGTCGAACAGGAGCAGATCTTATTCTATTCTCATCCATACCCAACGCCTGCTCTGTGGCGGACGCCAAAAAGATCTTTGTGGAATTGATTCTGTTTTTGCCATAAATAGCATGTGCCAATCAGAGATCCCTCTTCGGGGGATGGAGAAGAATAATTTTCAGTGGGCTCTTCAATTGTGTAAGAACACATCGTTTCTGCCAAGATGATTTTCCAAGGGACTGAGGAGTATTATTGGCGACCAGAAACTATGTGAGTCTCCTTGCCCTCCTGTTCACAGCTCGTATCTGCCTCATGAGCTCTTTTTGATGTTTTTTAAAATGTTTCTCATGGTAAGAACACTTGAGACCTACTCTCTTCTCAGATTTTTAAGTGCACAATACAGTATTGTTATCTGTAGGCATAACGTACAGTAGATCTCTAGAATTTATTCATCCAGCATCACTAAAATGTTATACCCGGTGATTAGCAATCCCCACTTCCTCCTTCCCCCAGCGTCTGGCATCTCCCATTCTAGTCTTTGTTTCCGTGAGTTTGACTAGTTTAGATCCCTCACATAAATGGCAGCTGCAGAGTGTGTGCACGGCGTGTCCAACTCTGCGACCCCGTGAACTGTAGCCCACCAGGTTCCTCTGTCCTTGGGATTTTTCAGGCAAGAATACTGGAGCAGGTTGCCCTTTCCTCCTCCTGGGGCTCTTTCCGACCCAGGGACTGAACCTGCTTCTCCTCCTTTTCCTGCACTGGCAGGCAGATTCTTCACCACTGAGCCACATGGAAACATGTAGTATTTGTCCTTCTATAACTACTTATTACACTTGGCATAATGTCGTCCGGATTCAAACATGTTGCCCCATATTATGAATTTCCTTCTTTTTAAAGGCTGAAGAGTATTCCGTTATGTGTATAGATCACATCTTAAAATCTGTTTGTCAGTGTACATTTAGCATGTTTCCACGCTGGATGCTGTGAGTAGTGTTGCCGTGAACACAGAAGTGCTCACGTCTCTTCCAGATCTTGATTTCAGCACTTTTAAAGAAATACCCAGGGTGGGACTGCTGGATAATATTCTGTAGAAGTTCTATTTTTATTTTCTTTGTGGAACCTTCCTACTGTTTTCCATTGAAGCTGTACCATTTTGCATTTGCCTCAGCAATTTACAAGACATCTAATTTCTCCACAGTTTTCATCCTTTGTAGTTATACACATGAGTGTGCTTATTATGGCCTTCCTAACAGGTCTGAGATAGTTTTGACTTGCATTTCCTTGATGATTAGTGACCTTGAGCATCTTCTCCTATACCTGTCGACCGTTTGTTATGTCTTCTTTGAAAAAATATCTATTCAAATCTTTAGCCCATTTAGAAATTCTGGTTATTAGCTTCTTTTGCTTTGGGGTTGTAGGAGCTCCTTCTGTTTTTTTTGAACATTAACCCCTTGTCAGATACATAGTTTACAAATATTTTCTCCCGTTCTGTGGGTTGTCTTTTCACTCTGCTGTTTCCTTTGCTGTTCAGAAGCTTTCTAGTTTGATGTAGTCCCGCTTGTCTCTTTCTCCTTCCGTGATTTTGGTGTCCTATCCATGAAATCACTGCTGAGACTAATGTCATGAGACTTCTCCCATATGTTTTTTTCAAGGAGTTATAGTTTCAGGTGTTGTGTTGTAAGTCTTTAGTCCATTTTGGAGTTTATTTTTGTATAGTGTAAGACTCCAGCTTTATTCATCTGCATGTAGCTATCCAGTTTTCCCAGCATCATTTGAAGAGACCGTGCTTTCGCCATTTTGTTCTCCCAGCATCTTTGTCTGTATCCACTCCCTCTCAGTTGACCAGACCTGCCTGGATTTATTTCTGGGCTCTAAACTCTGTACCACTAGTCTATATGTTTGTTCTAATTATTGTCACTTTGGAATGTATTTTCAAATCAGGAAGTGTGGTGCCTCCTGACTTGTTCTTTTTAAACCACTTCAAGATTGCTTTGACTATTTGGAGTCCTTTGTTATTCCAAATGAATTTTAAAATTGTTTTTTTCTATTTCTGTGAAAAATGACACTGGAGTTTTGATTAGATTGCACTGAATCTGCAGGTCATTTTGAGTAGTATTGACATTTTAAATATATTAATCTTTGAATCCAAGATCAGGAACAAGACAAAGAATGCCCACTCTCATCACTCCTATTCAACGTAGTACTAGAAGTCCCAGCCACAGCAATTAGGCAAGTAAAAGAAACAAAAGCTATCTAGGTCGGAAAGGAAGAAGTTAAATTGTCTGTTTGCGGATGACATGATCTTGTATATAGACAAGCCTAAAGACTCCACACACAGAAAAACCGTTAGGACTAATAAATGAATTCAGTAAATTTGCAGAATAAAAATCAACATATAAAAGCATCCATTGCATTTCTGCATGCTAACAACAGGATTTCTTCCCTGGTGGCTCAGTGGTGAAGAATCCACCTGCAATGCAGGAGACACGGGTTCAATCCCTGGGTCAGGAACAGCCTCAGGAGAAGGAAATGGCTACACACTCTAGTATTCTTGCCTGGGAAATCCCACGGACAAGGGAGCCTGGCGGGCTACAGTCCGTGGGGTTGCGAAAGAGTTGGACACGACTTAGCGACTAAACAACAGTGCTAACAACATACTGTCCAGCGAAGGAAAGGAGGGAAATGAGCTTATTTGCAGCAGCATCAGAAAGAAAGAGACACTTAGGAACACATTTAACTCAGCAAGTGGAAGACTTGTGCCTTGAAAACTACAAAGTACCGATGCAAGAAACTGAAGAAGATGGCTCAACAAATACTGAGCCATCCCTCGACTGGTTTTTCATGCCATTCTAAGGACCTTTCAGCCTGCTAAGGTCTTCGGTCAAACTGTGACTGCAAGGGGTCCACACACAGGAGGGGTGTGATCAGTGTTTGAGCTAAGGGTTTCATCCTCTCCCATCTCACCTGGAGCTAGTCTGCAAGGTTTGGCATCTGGCTCACCCAGCACCTCCCCGCATCTCCTTTTTCCTGACCCTGCAAGGCTCCCTGCCACCTTTGTGGAGCCGGTGGTGATTTTACTAGACTCCTCCAAGTTATCACTGACTACTTCTCTCTGGGCTGCTTACTTCAAGAGCTTTGTTAAAAATTCCTCTGCAGGGGATCCTGGGGTGGCTTTTAACCCCTTACACTTGTGTCTTCTGAGCCTGCTTTCCCCAGGCCCCATTTCTGTCCACTCCCTCTAACCATTCCTCCCTCCTCCGAACCCCCATCTTCTCTCTCTGGATTCCCACCACTCTGCCCTCTTCAGAGTCTGGCAACCATCACCGGAGGTCAGGAGGGGAGGAAGGGAGGCGGTGCCTCCGTCAGGAATCTCTCTGCACCTCTCTCTGACTCCCACCAAGGCCTCCCTCCACGTGGCTCCCTTGCTCTCCTTCCCTCAGGCCCCAGAAACCCCATCCGCCCCTCCATGCCCTTCCTCTGAGGGGTGTCTCTGAGCATCACACGCCCACCCCCAGGGATGCAACTGGCTGGGCTCGCGAGGCTGGCAGGCGCAGGCTGGGGAGGAGAACTCAGAGGGCAGGAGTTAGGCTTCTCAGGAAATGAAATTGCTCTGCGCAACAATGAGAGGGCCACTTTTTTAAACTTTTTGCGTGAGCGTGCATTCAATTGCTCACATTGTTTTGGCTCCAGGGGGAAATCTGACCTCGGAAAAGGCTGCGATGAAGTGGGTGTGGGTGGAGATCCTCCACTATTTTCATAGGGCCCAGAGAGTCCAGTAGAACATTCTTCAGGGGTACCTTTCCAGTGGGACCAGTCCCCCGTTCCCCAGAGCAGGAGAGGGGGCTGTGGATGGATCTAGCCAGGGCAGGGCCCTCTGTGGCTGGAAGACATTGAGGACGGCTGTGCCCCAGGTAGTGATGGACCCTAACGGGGAGCAGAGACTTAGAATGATCGTCCATGCTGCCCAGGACTCTAAGCTGCATCCCTGGAGCAGTTGGCGGGGGAAGGGCTGCGGGGCTGCCCCTTTGCACTTTGAGAAGCTTTTACAAAATGACAAATTCTCAGATCGCTACTTCAACCAATTAAATGGAACTTTCTGGGGATGGGGGTTTGAGGAGGCAGGGGAGTGGGGGAGATTTAAGCTTTCTGTGCAACTCGAATGTGCAGCCAAGGTTAAGATGTGCGTTTCATGAGACCGTGATGTGCAGAGGGCACATGAGAGGGAGACCAGCGGAAGAGCCAGAGAGACGTGAGTTTGAATCCCACCTCTGCCACTTACCAGATATGAGCATGCATGCCAAGCCGCTTCAGTCGTGTCCGACTCTCGCAACCCAATGGACTGTAGCCTGCCAGGCTCCTCTGTCCATGGGATTCTCCAGCCGATTACACTGGAGTGGGTTGCCATGCCCTCCTCCAGGGGATCTTCCAACCCAGGGATCAAACCTACATCTCTTACATCTCCTTCACTGGCAGGCAGGTTCTTTACCACTAGCGCCACCTGGGAAGCAACCTAATTGATCTTTCTAAACCTCAAGTTTCTGTCTTGGCATGGGAATAATGGGAATAACTCAGTCTGAAGGTTAGTTTTAAGGCTTAAAATAAGTGAGATATTCATATAAAGCAAGCGGTGTGTGATAGCCCCTCAGTCAGCTGACACGTTGTGAACTACTGTTGAAAGCAAACCATATTCTAGGCATTGCTCATGAGAAGAATTGCATCACAGGAGCCCCAGAAAGTCAGATCCACTGTCCTAACTGGGCACCACAGTCCCCCATGATCACAACCCCTCTTCCTGGAGAACCTCTCATGAGTCCCACAGCGCCAGCCACCCAGTTCCTGCTGTGTTTCCACAAAAGATCTCTGACATTCCTCCCGCCTCCAGCGTGGTCTTCCTCCTCCTCCTGCCTGACTCCAATCCACCTTCAGGACCAGGTTCACTTCCCACCGCGTCCCCACCCCACCCTGGTTTACTGCAGCACGTTCTAGAACTTGCATCTGCCAAGAGCTGCTGACACCGGCCCTCGGGACGTGCCCTTCACCAGTGGTTGTACTAATGCCTTGTGACCTCATTTGGGTTGCTTTTAAATCATTTTCAGTCTTCCACTGGGAGCTGAGATTAGGCTGAGTCTCATCTAGCATGGAACTCCGACTGCACTGTGTTTAGGACTCTGTTCATTTGGTTTGCGACAAAGCCACTTTCTTTCCTTTTCTTTTTAAATATTTCTTTATTTGGCAGCTCTGGGTCTTAGTTGGCAGCACATGGGATCTAGCTCCCTGACCAGAGTTTGAACCCAGGCCCCCCTGCAGTGGGAGTGCTGAGTCCTGACCACTGGACCACCAGGGAAGTCCCAAAGCTACTTTCTTATTGAACTGCAAAAGTCACCTAGTAGTCCTGGAAGGAAGGAGTGCAAGTTGTGACCCACCTGCAAGGAGTTTGCAGTCCACTAGCTGCCACATGCGCAGTGGGCTGTGAACATTTATGATGGGTTGTACAAGTTGTAGATACAGAGCAGGAGGGAGTTTAGGAGTGTGGGTAGCTGCTGGGGGCAGAGAGGAAGGGGGACTAGAGCTTAAGCGGAAGTGGGCTTCAGACAGGTGCTGGCAGGGAATGAGAAAGACCCCCATGAAGAAGAGTTTGAGGGGAGGGCGGGGAGTGCAGCCGTCTGTGTGAAGAGACAGCCTGATGGGTGGGCCGTGGGCTGGCCTTGTCTCACAGCAGGGGCATTCTGGTGGACACAAGGTGATGCTGGGAACCTCCCTCTCTGAGAGCATTTTAAGCTGGAGAGCGATACCACAGAGCATAGAGGAGAGTTTGTTTATTCATTCAACAAACACTGAGAGGAAAATGCTGCTTCTTTACCGAACCCAAAAGTCTCTCAGACACTTCCTGCTAGACTCTGTGCTGAGATTAAAGTAAACTAAATCTGGGGCACTCCCTAGCCAGAAAGACCCACGAGTCACTCAGTGCGTGGCGGAAAGTACAGTGCTCAAAATAAGGCGAGAGTGGGAAGCGGGAATGTGGGCGCCCAGAAGGCAGATGAGGCAAGATCTGCCTGGCAAGGGCACCTTAGCTGAGAGCAATCCGACTGGAGCTGTCAATCAAGCAGGCTAGGAAGCAGGAAGGGAAGGGCTGGGAGGAAGCCTGAAAATGCAGGAGAACCTTCCTCCTCTGTGAGCAGTTTATCCCAGCCTTCATCTTAGGCGTGGACTCCGTGTGGAACGTTCTTCTGACAATGCACCCCTTCCTAGGGCAGGTACACAGGGCCTGGGCACCAGTTTAGCCACCAGTCCGTCCAGGGCTGGCAGCTGCTGTTATGGATACCCAGGTTAAGCAACCATGCCTGTAACCTCCACAGAAATAACTCCCCACCCTTTTTGTCCCCTCCAGAACTGCTGTCCCCTCTTCCACTTGGCAGCCAAGATGCTCTGTGGTATGACACGACTGACCTACTCAGACAGCCCCCAAAACACACACACACACACACACACACACACACACACACACACACACACACACTGATGTGCCTGGATCTGAGGCTCCCCTGATCCGTGACCTCCTCAAGATACAACTCAGGGCTCACCTCCACCCCCAGACCCTCCCTCAGCACCCCTACCCCCCCCACACTGTCCTACTTCCTTAGCCAGACTCTGCAAACTGAAATGTGAAATTTGAAGCCAGTGTTCCCCTTAGCAACCATGGTAACACAGGATCTGATAGAGAGCCTGGAGTTATAAAAATACCAGCTTCCACCAGACACTGGTTTCCAAAGGGAAACCAGTCTCCACGCCAGAACCGTTTTTAAACCGTCTTTAAAACTCAAAAGAGATTTCCAAACCCATCTCAACATGGCTCAGGAGGGCATCTCTTCAATTCCGCTTTGGAAGGCGGGTGCCGGTTGCATGCTTTCGGTATTTTCTCTAAGAAATTTAGAAATGCAGAAAGGATGTGGCTCTGTGAGAATCTGGTAGCTGTGTTAGGATATACAGGTGGGAAAGGTTCTTCTTAAACGGCAAACATTCGAGATATTTATATATATATATTTTTTCAAGGTTTAGATCGAATTGCCGCCGCTCCTTCCAAGTTCTCTCCCAGCCCCCAGCCCCATCAATGCTCCTAATTACAGAGGGGAAATGATTTGATCTCTGTCGCCTTCCTTGAAGGCAGTTTTAATTAACATAACCGTTTTCTAGCAGGAATTCTACGTTTAAGCCCTGGAGTGGCGAGGTAAGAGAGTTGGCTAAACTCTGCTCAGGGCCGAAGAGACGGGTCCTCCAGCCCCTCCCCTCCCCCACGGAGCCCCCGCGGCTCGGCCTCTCACCTTATCCCGGCGCTGCCTGCAGGGGGCGCCCAGCCTTACGGGTTGGGGGTGGGGGGCTCACCCTCCCCAGCCTCCAGACCCGCCCCTGCAGGCCTGGGCGGAGGGGCTCTCACCGCCTTCCCCCAGCTCCGCGCTCTTCTGCCTTCCTCTCCTCTCCTGGGACCATGCCTTGTAATTTTGAAAAATATTTTAACTCAGTAATTAATGTCTGAACTTCAAGAGGCCCCTGCTTTCTGCAGAGTCTCGCGGAAGGCGGGCGGGGAACGGGGAGGGGCCGGGATTCGGATTTTTTCTAGGCCGGCGAGGGGAAGGTGGAGGATAAATTGTTTCTCGCTGGAGTTGTGGGTGTGAGATACACACACAAACATATATGGACAGGCGTGCACACACGCATGCATCTGCCCATAGATCTTTTAAATCCTCGGATTTTAAAGAAAGGAACCTTCCCCGCGGTGTTCTCTCAGTGGGCTGATGTCAGAGCCTGCTCAGCCCGCTTGGGAGCACGAGGGGAGTCAGGCTGGGACAGTTTAAGTGTGTGGGTCGGTGGGGAGGGGAGGTTGCTGGGGGGGAGAAGGAGTGATCTTTATAATTAGAGGATAAGAAACCAGGCATTGTGGGGTAAAAATAGCCGTCATAACTTCAGATAACCCAGAAGTAAACAAAAACAACAACAAAGAAGCCCATTTCCTGCCTACAAGGAGGTTGTAAGTAAGCAGCCCCACTGATTGCTGGCCTCGTCAGGACCCATCTGCACCCCCACGGAACGGCACCCCAGGGTTTGCCTGTCCCCTGTCCCAGCTCGGCTAGGCCTTTCTGCTCCAGCTCAGGTCCCCTCCACCTAGCAATCTGGGTGTCTTTGAGTGTCAAGGGCTGATTGGACTGCTGGGGCCTGAGCCTGAACGGGCTGTGCGTGGTCCTGCCCTTGCAGAGCTGTTGTCTCCTGGGGAGGAGTAGTGCAAACACAAAGTCCCCTCTGCCGGGAGCTGGTGCCTAAATCACACACAGCTCTCCAGAACAGTCATGAGCTTCCTTTAACCAGCTCCAGCTATCAGAGTCAAACTGTTTAAACCTAGCAGCTGCTGATACCACCCCCTCCTTCGCTGATGCCCCTGCTAGGTATGTGACATTTAGGCAGCACTTGGTCTGAAAACCAGGTTAGGAACCACCTCTTCTCCTTTTCCTGTGCACATCAGGTCCCAGCCAGAGCCTAGTTCCTTATGGAGGACTGTGTTGTCACTGGCGCCAGCAGTGACAGTTGGTAACGGGTGGCCCGGGCCAGGCCAGTGGAGAAGGGTGTTACTGTACTGTCATTCAGTCGCGTCCAACTCTTTGCGACCCCATGGACTGCAACATGCCTGGCTTCCCTGTCCGTCATCAGCTCCCAGAGCTCGCTCAAACTCCTGTCCATTGAGTGGATGATTAGAGGAAGAGATGGTCTTCAGAGCCAGACAGACGTGGGCAGCTTACCTGCTCTGGCCCTCAGATACTTATTGGAATGAGGATTGATCGTAATTCAGGAGATTTGCTAATTACAGGTTGACTTCCTCCCTTCCTTATGGCAGGACACACAGAACAAAGACTTGATAAACCAAAGGCCTGGAGTAAAGGGATCAGTGAGCAGCACATCTACATGGTATAAGTAAAGTGCTTCTCCATGAGAGGTGTGAAGGGGCACAGCAGATTCCAGCTCAGAGCCCTGTCCTTGCCCTTCGACCTGGGAGATGGTCCTTCCAGGTGTCCTCCAGGCCTCTTCTTGGGGGGGGGGGTGTCAGTCCCTCAGAGGGGTCCTCTCAGGCCATACGCATTGCAGCCTGCTTTCTTAATCTCATTGCAGCCTGCTCTCTTAATCTCTTTCTTAGTCTACTCTGTTCACAGCTGCATCTCCAGTGCCTGCCATGGCATAGATGCTCAATACATTCTGTTGAATATATTAATGAAATGGAATATCTAGACTGAGAGAAGCGGGAAACAACAGTCGCCCTTCTAGAGTAAACTAAGGAAGATTTCTCAGGGGAGGTAAGTCCAGAATCCTTGAAGAGGCAAGGTGAGCAAGCCGGGTGGGGCTGGCAGCTCATGGTCCCTAGGGATGAGCTCACAATGAGGGAAGGAAGAGGAACACTCCCCCAGAAATCCAGCTCAAAGGAACGTGCTTGCAATGTGAGCAGAAACTGCTGTCAGCCAGTGAAGCTCCCCAAATGCTGTCCCCACATTTCGCTCCAGTTAAGACGTCTTTCAGAAAACTAAGATCATGGCATCCGGTCCCATCACTTCATGGCAACTAGATAGGGAAACAATGGAAACAGTGAGAGACTTTACTTTCTTGGGCTCCAAAATTACTTCAGATGAGGACTGCAGCCGTGAAATTAAAAGATGCTTGCTCTTCGGAAGAAAAGCTATGACAAACCTAGACAGCATATTAAAAAGCAGAGACATTACTCCACTGGCAAAAGTCCATATAGTCAAAGCTATGGTTTTTGTAATAGTCATGTATGAATGTCAGAATTGGGATCATAAAGAAGGCTGAGCGCCGTAAGAATTGATGCTTTCAAACTCTGGTGCTAGAGAAGTTNTTCTTGGGCTCCAAAATTACTTCAGATGAGGACTGCAGCCGTGAAATTAAAAGATGCTTGCTCTTCGGAAGAAAAGCTATGACAAACCTAGACAGCATATTAAAAAGCAGAGACATTACTCCACTGGCAAAAGTCCATATAGTCAAAGCTATGGTTTTTGTAATAGTCATGTATGAATGTCAGAATTGGGATCATAAAGAAGGCTGAGCGCCGTAAGAATTGATGCTTTCAAACTCTGGTGCTAGAGAAGTTTCTTGAGAGTCCCTTGGACTGCAAGGAGATCCATCCAGTCAATCCTAAAGGAAATCAGTCCTGAATATTCATTGGAAGGACTGATGCCAAAGCTGAAGCTGTAGTACTTTGTCTACCTGATTCAAAGAGCCACCTCATTGGAAAAGACCCTGATGCTCTGAAAGACTGAAGGCTGGAGGAGAAGGGGTCAACAGAGGATGAGATGGTTAGATGGCATCACCGACTCTAAGGACATGAGTTTGAGCAAGCTCTGGGAAGTTGGTGATGGACAGGGAAGCCTGTCAATGGGGTCGCAAAGAGTGGGACACGCCTGAACTGAACTGAACTGAACATGGCTTGGTTGGCCGAAGCTCCCTGATGGGATCTGCAGAAGCAATATTTTGGCCCCCGGATGAAGAAAGGTTGAGAGAGAGTTGGGGGGGGGGGTGCAGTGGGGAAAAGATAAGAGAGAAGAAAAACACAGAAAGCAATTGGTTGTGTGTGGCCCGGATGACAGGCTGCGTGACGGAGCTAAGAACGGCATCCACAGACCAAGGAGGGGCAACCCCGGCAGGGCAGGCAGCTGCCGGCTCCTGCTCACAATGGCTTAACAAAGCCCGGCCCAGTCGGTGGAAGGCACAATTAGCTCATTCTCCCATTGCCCTTTTGATTACACTGTTGTTCTCAGGACTGCCATTTCTGTAATTAAGACCTTGTCCCTTACTCAGAGGTATTGAAACATGAAAGTATTTGCTGAATCTGGTTTCCCAGGGTTAAAAGCCAGACTTAGGAAATGCAAACATACATTCACTAACTAATTATCCTTTAATTAAGGCCGAATCCCTGCTTAAAACAATTAGCTCCGGGAATTGAACAGTAGGTAGGACTCCACTTTTTGCTAATTGTTCTCCCCTGATCGCCAGGATATGGCCAGTCTCGGGGGAGGGCGGGAGGTTGCTGGGGGGACAGCAGAGGATGAATCTGTCTGCTGCTTTCGGTCTGGACTGGACCGCGCTCGGCTTGCTTTGGAAACGTTAGTCAGAGGAGGTGTGGGGAAGAGCGAGGAGGATGTGGTTTGGGCAAGGGGAGCCGAGAGGCTGGCTGCCCCAGGCTTGGACGCGAGCCGTGGGAAGTCTCAGAAGCTACTGCCGGCCACACTGAGGTGGCTCGCCTGGCTGGTGCTGAGGGCGTGGGCCAAGGATTAGCTGACTGGAAAGCAATTAGATGAGGTGGGGCTGGCTGGGAAAATACCTGGAATCCCAGGGCCAGGGTTGAGACTTGCTTGGGTCCTGCCCGAGGCGGGGGACCGCATGGGCTCCGGGGCGTGGAGATGCCCCCCAGTGAGGCTGCCTGCCACTGGCCCACCCGGCCCATGCGCTTTCTTGCCTCTTGCGGAAGAGAAGAAGTGGATTCTCCAGTGTGGGAAGTCCAGGAAACAGGCCGTGTTCTGGTGACTGTGTCTCCTCCACCTCGGTTGGTCTGCCCCCGCCCCGCCAGGCGCCTAGGACTTCCCTAGGCCAGCCTGGTGCCATCAGATAACCTCCCCGTTTTCTAGGTAGGAGGGATGTGTGTGTAGGGTGTTACCCTTCCAGGGAATTTACTGCTTTGAAAGGAGAGGTTGGGAGAAGAAAAAAAAATGTGTGCCCCAAAGGAAAAAGTGATGCTCAGAGTTTTGCGGGAAGGAAGGAAATGACTCACCCCTTCAGGGGTCTCCTCAGAAAATACCCACAGGCACCAAAGCTTGCAGAGAACCCCTGGAGCCTGCCCTCTGGGAACCTCTGCTCCAGAAGTGGGATTAGGATTTTCATCCAGGCAGATGGTCAGAGGGGCCTTCCACACCGGCCTCAAAGCGGCAGTGTCAGGATTCCGAGGGCAGACCCAGTACCGATAAAGACTGGCGTGGATTCCAAAAGCCCCTGACAGCTCACTTTTCCCCTCCCCCTCCCCAAGAAGAGATCCTAGCTCAGGCCCAAGCTTTCCTCTCCACTCTCCAGATCAGAGGTCAGAAGACTTCTCTAAAAGGCCAGAGAGTAAATATTTTAGCTTTGCAGGCCAAGAGGCAAAGTCAAGTTTAACCACATCCCTGCTATTTGGCCTGCGCTGAGCAGCAGTGCGAATCAGTGAGAACGGTTTCTGTAGAAACTGCTCAGCTCTGCCTTCGTAATGGGAAAGCAGCGGACATGATATGTAAATGACTGAGAGTGACTGTGTTCCAACAAAACCTTATTTATGGACACGGAAATTTGAATTTTATATCATTTTTATGTGTCACGGAGTATTATTATTCTTTTGACTTTTTTTTTTTTCCTCCCCAGCTATTTAAAAATGTCAAAACTCTTCTCAGATCACGAGACCATAAAAAGCAGGCTGTGGGCCAGATTTGGCCAGTGGGCTATAGTTTACAGACCCTCTGTCTAAATCTGTGTTTCTCAGCTGGGAAATTGCCCTGCAGGTAATGTTGATGTGCATTCAAATTTGAAAATCGCTGCCTGGGAGGAGAATTGGCCGTTTCTCAGGCAACGCTGATGCCGAGAGGAGGACTGTGCACCAAGTAGGTCTGGGCTAGTCTGAAATCCACCCCCACCTCACAGATGACAAAACTGAGGCCCAGATGTGACTTGGCTCTCTCATATGAACCCGGGGAGGCTGTCTGTTCCAGGAGGCAGAGCTGGGTGGCTTTCTGTCTCCGGTTGCCTTCAGAGGTTTCCGTTCTCGTCCGTGCTGCCCGAGGGTCCATCTGAGGTGCAGGAAGCGCGTATGTGTGCCCTGGAGTCCCAGAGTGGCAGGGCTCCAGGAAGCGCGTATGTGTGCCCTGGGGTCCCAGAGTGGCAGGGCTCCGGTGGGTCAGTGTCAGTGGCCACAGTGTACACGAGGCACTCCCCTGCTGTCGGTCAGCTCCCTCCTGACCACCCTGCCCTGCACTTGAGAGAAAGTCCCTGCCAGCTTCGGGGATCCACAGAGGGGGCCAGAGGGAAGCAAGAAGCCTCCCCAGTGAGAAGGGAAATGGAAAGAACAAGGGCTTGGACATCAGATTTACACAATGTCAAATCCCACGCTGTCTGTACTAGCTGGGGGCCTGAGGCAAGTACTTAATCTCTTTGAGCCTCAATTTATCCATCAGTAAAATGGGGTAACAGCCTCTGCCTCTGCAGGGTTGTCTTAAGGATTGGTGATGACGTCTGTCAAGGGTCTGGCACACGGTACAGAACTTTTATGGTCTCTTTATCGGCCACTCTGACATCGAGCCTTAACCACAGAGCTACTCAGCCACAGCTTGGAAAACCACGGAAAAAGGCAACACCTGAGGCCGCAGCTGTGTTGATCTCTCTAGCCTTCGTTTCTGTGACATTTCATTGTTGATTTAGGGGTAAAGCTCATGTCCAGGATTTGTCCCTGGGGCTGCTTGGGTGGGTGGCCTTGCTGACACTGTACGCTGACATCTGTGAAAATGTGCATTTTTCTGGGAGAGGTGTCAGTTTTCATCAGATCCTCAAAGGGCTCCATGTCCCCCCCATCCCCGCCCCCGCCAAAAAAGAAAGTGACAGGACACGTATCTGTAAACACAATACAGAAGAGAGCTCCAGACTTTTGAGACAGATTCCTGGATTTGGAAATCAGCTCCCCGACCCTGCTGACCTGTAGCCCTGGGCCCATCAGAGGTCAGCTAATTCAGATCTTAACTTCCTTTTCCCATGAAGGGAAACCCAGAGTGGGTAGCCAAGAACAAGCAAGGCTCTCGGGGGGCCAGGTGAGCAAGGGGCATCACAGGAGGTCCCCCTGAGGGTCAGCGTGTTTGTTTCCAATTTAATAGTGGGTTGGTTTTTTTAAAGGTGTTTTTAACCTGGACCATCTTTTAAAGTCTTCATTGAGTTTGTTACAATATGGCTTCTGTTTGATGTTCTGGTTTTTCTGGGCAGGAGGCGTGGGGGGATCTTAGTTCCCTAACCAGGGATGGAACCCACACTCACTGCATTGGAAGGTAAAGTCTTAACCACTGGACCATCAGCGAAGTCCCATGGATACTGGGGATTTTTAAGTGGCGAAAACTAAGCTCTGGTGATAAGGAGGCATTGTGGTGACCCTTGGGGAGGGTCAGTGAAGAGATGGAGCACAAGAGGGCTGTGGGGTGTGACCAGCTTGTCGCTCTTGGTCAGGACATCGGAGCTCACATGCCCGTGGTGATTTGTGTAAATCCGTCTCACTACGTGCTTAGGATCTGTGCATGTTTTTGCATGGGTGATACGTCAACCAAAAGTCCTCTCAAAAAACATGCAGCTGAGAAAACTAGAAACACAGTTGAAAATCACCACCACCCCTCTGTGGGATTTTTCTATATCATTTCACAGTTAAGTTAGCACTGAGCTTGAAGAAAGAGTAATTTATAGATAAACATAAATAAGAGAGTACGACTTTAAAATAATCCAAAGGCCAGGTTTATGCATCTTTCTTCTACATCCAAGGTGCTATCTAAGCCTGCTTATGTAACTTCTGCTTTCTTTAATTATCTCGTGGGGCCCACAGGCTGTCTCGGGCCTCTTCACGGCTGTGGTGGATGGACCTGGCCTATTTTGGGTGGCCTGTCTTCTGGGGCAGTGGCTCTGCTCAGCGCACCCCTGATGCCAGAGCGTGGCCTGCCCCATCTCCTCTCTGCTTCTTCCATCTGCTGGGTTTCTCTTCTCTCTCCCACTTCACAACCCTCCCTCCTCCTAGTGGCTTCTTCTTCTCAACCCACTAAACGCATCTGCGGGGGGCAGGCGTTCCGTTGACCCCACATTCCCCTTCAGAAGCCACCCCATTACTCTCTTCCCTTACAGCCAGAAATTTCAAAAGAACTGTCTCCCCACGTGGTGTCTCTGGGTTGCTTCCATCTCGTCCAGCCAACAGTGTGGTCCCCGTCCACATCATCACATCTAGAGGCCTGCTCGGGCCTCTGCGCTGCTGTTATCAAAGCCGCACAATGAGTTGTAAACCAGTGACGGTGACTATCTTCCAACAAATGTTATATATGGACACTGAAATTTGAATTTCGTGTAACTTTTATGTGTCACAAAATATTGTATTTCTTCTGATATTTTTTGTCAACCATTAAAAAAAATCGTGAAGACCATTCTTAGCTCGCTGGCCCCGAACCGAAGCAGGCTGCAAGTGGGATCTGGCTGGTGGACTAGAGGCTAGCCACCCCTGATCTCAGCCTGTGATTCTGAACTAGGGGCAGTTTGCCCTGCAGGGGACCTTTGGTAGTATCTGGAGGCATTTTTGGTCCACGTGACTGGGGCAGTGCTAGAGGCATCTAGCCGGAGGGGCCAGGGTCCTGCCATACAGAGAAGGCCCACAGAAAAGAATTGTTTGGCCCAAATGTCGCGTTGAGAAATCCAGATCTGAACGATCTCCTCTGGCCTCAGAGCTTTCAGTACCGTTGCACCCAGTGCTCTCAGATGTTATCTCTGGCTGGGACCACTCCTTTGACCTCCAGACCCAAATGGCCAAACCCCCTCCTCCCTCTAGCTAGCCTGGAACCACTGGCCACCCATTTTACTCAGGCCAGAAACTCAGGAGTTCCGCTTTAGTTCAGTTCAGTCGCTCAGTCATGTCCGACTCTTTGCGNAATGAGTTGTAAACCAGTGACGGTGACTATCTTCCAACAAATGTTATATATGGACACTGAAATTTGAATTTCGTGTAACTTTTATGTGTCACAAAATATTGTATTTCTTCTGATATTTTTTGTCAACCATTAAAAAAAATCGTGAAGACCATTCTTAGCTCGCTGGCCCCGAACCGAAGCAGGCTGCAAGTGGGATCTGGCCGGTGGACTAGAGGCTAGCCACCCCTGATCTCAGCCTGTGATTCTGAACTAGGGGCAGTTTGCCCTGCAGGGGACCTTTGGTAGTATCTGGAGGCATTTTTGGTCCACGTGACTGGGGCAGTGCTAGAGGCATCTAGCCGGAGGGGCCAGGGTCCTGCCATACAGAGAAGGCCCACAGAAAAGAATTGTTTGGCCCAAATGTCGCGTTGAGAAATCCAGATCTGAACGATCTCCTCTGGCCTCAGAGCTTTCAGTACCGTTGCACTCAGTGCTCTCAGATGTTATCTCTGGCTGGGACCACTCCTTTGACCTCCAGACCCAAATGGCCAAACCCCCTCCTCCCTCTAGCTAGCCTGGAACCACTGGCCACCCATTTTACTCAGGCCAGAAACTCAGGAGTTCCGCTTTAGTTCAGTTCAGTCGCTCAGTCATGTCCGACTCTTTGCGACCCCATGGCCTGCAGCATGCCAGGCCTCCCTGTCCATCACCAACTCCCGGAGTTTACTCAAACTTATGTCCATTGAGTCGGTGATGCCACCAACCATCTCATCCTCTGTCATCCCCTTCTCCTCCCACCTTCAGTCTTTCCCAGCATCAGGGTCTTTTCAAATGCGTTCCCCTTGATTCCTCCCTTTTCCCCCCACCACTGTCTACAAATCCTGTAGCTTCAGCCGGCATCCGTGCCCCGAAATAGGCAGCTCATCCACCCTCTGTCCTGTGATGCCACCATCGCCTTGGACTTGGACTTCAAATAACTGCAAACTGGTCTTCTCTCTACCTCCTTGCCCCACTTTTCTTCATCTCAGATGAAAGGCCTCTTGGAAGGCAAGTGTGCCGCCACCGGGGACTCACAGAGGTGTTTCCAAGCCAGTGCCCCTTTTGAGTTGGGTGTGCTAGGCTGCCCAGGCCTGGGTGAGACACCGGGCTCAGCTCCACCTGGAGAATGTCTCGCCTGGGTCCTTGCACAGGTGCAGGTACTCTCACGGATGCTAGAAGGAAAGAGAGGAACAGGACTGACTTTTTTTTTTTAATGACCCCCTGAAACTAGTCTCCTTTCTCGTCATGCCTCACGTAACGCGCGTAGATGGATAATGTGTGTGTGGGTGAGTGTGGAGATACGCATGTGTAGACGGCTCCAGATGTGTGTGTCACCTTGAGTTTAGTGTAGGAGCCTTCGCCAGGGGCGGGTGTTCAGCGTTAAGTCCTTCTCCAGAAGCTCATTTGACGGCCTCTTAGCCAGAAGCGTGGAGAAGTTGATGTCCTTTGGGATTTATTAAGGACAGGCAACACAGCTAACACAGGTGGGCCATGAGTAAGACCCCTGACAAAGGCCTGGAAGCTTGTGGCCACNTCCAAGGTAAGAGGAGCAACCCAGTCCTGCACAAAACTTTCCCACTGAAGATTTGGTTTGCTCATGAACCACCTCATTCCCCAAACCTACCCCTCCTGTGAAAAAGTCACTGTGACACTTGGCAATGACTCATTTGAAGAAGACTGAGACTTGGGCAAAGCAGCTTCCAGAAGTCAGCAGCAAGTGGCTGCCCCGTCCCCGTAGGTCAAGTCAGTCTTTCATCTGAGGGTCCCAAAGGGCCCCAGTGGTTTCTTTTCCTGTGGTGACATGTTCTTTGTTTTGCACAATCCTGTCTGTGACAAGACACTGGGGACACTGCCTCCTGGTAACAGGTCCCCCCGGGGAGTCTTTCTGGCTAGACTTTGCCAGGCCTTCAGCTCCTTAGAGTGGCGACCGGAACACCCACAGCCCTCGTGATTCCCTGGTCGGGCCAGGATGGCAGCCAGGTCAGCTCAGCAGCCTGTGGAGGGTGTGCGGAGATTTCTGACCCCCTTGAAAACAGGGCAGCTCTGGCCTGAAGTACACCAGTTGGTAGAGGGAGATAACTTTTTAGTTAGATGATTGTCATTTGTGAAGCTGAAGGGTTTTACAAAAATGCAAAAGGGTTGGCATAGAAAATGCAAGGTGTTAGAGGGTAGAAGAAAGTGTGCGTGAGTGCCAAGTCCCTTCAGTCATGTCCCACTTCCTGCCACCCTATGGACCATGGCCCACCAGGCTCCTCTGTCCATGGGATTCTCCAGGCAAGAATACTGGAGCGGGTTGCCATGCCTCCTCCAGGGATCTTCCCGCCCCAGGACTCACACCCACATTGCTTACATCTCCTGCGTTGACAGGCAGGTTCTTTACCACTAGTGCTACTTGGGAAGCCCAGAAGAAAAGGTAGGGAAGGAGAAATCTTACCAAACGCTGTTCATCAAGAGATTTTTCTGGGTTAGTTCGTTCTGGTTCCAGAAGTTTACTGAAACCTACGAAACAAATATTCTGAATAATAAATGTTTCAATTCTGTATCTCCCCACTCCCTCTGCTTATATGTGTTATCTGTCCTGCTAAGGGTGGGTTACCTTTGTCCTAAGGTCTGTAGGAGGGAGGGACGGGAAGACTATTTTGGATGAATGAACTAGAATACATGTGTATGCGCACACCCATGACTTGTAGTACCAAGGCAAAGACAGCAGAAGAAGCAGGGACTGAGATGGTAAAGAGGAGTGGTTATACTTTAATATTAAAGCTTGCCTCTCATCCCCATGGTTTTTTCAGGGCCTTACATACACTGTCTCAGGGGGTTCAGGGGTATAGGCAGGTGAGCATTTTTGATTCTCATTTTACAGATGAGAAAACCAAGGCTCAGAGAGGTGATGTGACTGACCCAGAGCCCAAGGCCAGTCAGTGGAAGAGTTAGGGCCACCTCCCACTCCCCTCAGCCCAGAAAGCGAGTGTGTCTTCAACAGCCTCCGCTCTGACTGCAGTGAGCACAGTCCCAAGGAGTCAGCCAGTTCCACCCACCAGGCAGAAGGAGCAGCCAGCTGCTGGCTTGAGCCCGCCATGGGCAGGCTACATGGTCTTTTCCTCCTCATCCGAGGAAAGGAGGAGCGTGATGAAATACTCTCAGATCAGATGATTGCAGAGGGGTGAGGAGGAAGAGGAGCCAGCTTGCAAAGGTCCTGCTATTCTGTGAAAGAATACATTGTAACGTCTTGCAAACTGGATCTCCTCCAGGCCAGAGGTCCTCAAGGTGGGTGGGAGGTGAGGGAGACACTCCTGGAGAGGGGCACATCCAGGCCTGAGATCAATATTCAAATTGCCTGGGAAATTTTTCCAACTACATGCTGAGAAAGAACACACATATGCCAACAGAATTCTGGTGTTAGGGGGCCCCTCTTACTGGTGAGCACACACGGGCCGTAGCTTCTGAGTGACGAGAGCGAACACGGCTTGTGCGGGCCGCAGACAGCGGGACAGCGGCCTCAGGAAGGCGGAGCTAGCCCATGGGAATAGCAGGCCCCACTGCTGCACTCTCACCTCAGTTTGCAATACTGGGACCTGTCATCGGAACTGAGACGAGGCTGCCCAGCACAGCAGCAACGGTGGAAAGGGCTCCAGGATAGTCCTTGAGTGTGGACAGAGTGTACACCATGGACTCCAGGCCACATTATGACTCTCACAGACCCTGTGCCCTTGTATGCCTACATAGGCCCATCCTCCTTAAAAATATATAAAAATTGTATTTTTTGACTATCTTGGCACAAAGATGAAGGTATTAATATCCCTTATTAAAACTTTTTTTCAATCTAAAAATTCATTTATTTCTGATTTTAAAGCCTACATAGCCCCATCCTCCTTAAAAAATATATAAAAATTGTATTTTATGACTATCTTGGTACAAAGATGAAGACAATAATATTCCTTATTAAAATTTTTTTTTTCAATCTAAAAATTCATTTATTTCTGATTCTAAAGAGCTGAAAACGGGGCTTCCCTGGTGGCTGCACTGTAAAGAATCCACCTGGCAAATGCAGGAGACACGGATTTGATCCCTGGTCCAAGGAGATGCGGTAAGGCAACTAAGCCCGTGCACCCCAGCTAGTGAGCCTGTGCTCTGGAGCCTGGCAGCCGCAACTACTGAACACAGTTGCTGCAACTACCGGAAGCTGGGCGCCTGAGAGCCCGTGCTCTGCTGCAGGAGAAGCCACCGTAGTGAGAAGCCCGGGCACGGCAACCAGACCTCAGCCCCCTGCTTGCCACAAGTAGAGAAAAGCCCGAGCAGCAATGAAGACCCAGAGCAGCCAGAAATAAATATTTAAAAGCTGAAAACCCCTTCCAGGCCACTAGATTTCTCGTGCCCTAGGTAACTGTGCCTGGGGCATAGGCTGACTCCGTGTGGACATCTTATCTGAGCGAGAAGCCTCACCTTTCCCTGCCCACCTGGTCTCAGCACGAGCCTGGGCAGGGGAGGGTGGGCAGAAGGCCGCTCACGCCGCCGCCTCCCGAGGAAGCAGTTGGCCTACTCTGGAAGCAGATGCGGTAGCTGCTTCTGCCCAGACTGGCCGCCAGCCAGCCAGCCTGGAGTGTGAGGCAAACAGCTGTGTTTGCCTGGCCAAGGAGACTGGCCCAGAGAGCCCAACCCGCCACACAGCCCTGGCTCCCTGCCACCGGCTTTCACACACATCATCTGGCCTCACCAGGGCCCTGCAAGGGAAGTAAATACCATCCTTATACCCATTTCACATCTGGGGAAACATGGAGGGAACCACGCCATCTGCTTGAACAGCGCCCTGTAGTTTTAAAATATATGACGATTTTGTTTGATCTTCACAAATAGTTCTGGCAGGTGAGAGACACTTTTCACTCTGTTTGAAATGCAGAGGAAAAAGACTCAGGGGAGCAGTGGTAAGTCCAAGTCATGTGACCGCCCCCCCGCCCCTTGCACAAGGGCCAGACCTTGAAATGCTGTTGTCTTAGTCCTGAGAGGGGCCTGGTGGGGTGCATGGGGACCAGGCTGAAGACCCAGGTTCCTGGCCTCTGGGACTGGTGGCCGTC
Source organism: Neotragus moschatus (assembly GCA_006410615.1). Taxonomy (NCBI): domain Eukaryota; kingdom Metazoa; phylum Chordata; class Mammalia; order Artiodactyla; family Bovidae; genus Neotragus; species Neotragus moschatus. The sequence continues at coordinate 867,199 of SJYA01002924.1, forward strand.
TTGGGACCTGAGCCTCCTCACCCCTCTGTGTGGCCTAATTCTAATCGGCCTGCTGGCTCCCAGGGACGAGCAGGGTTCGGTCAGGGCTCTTGGACCCCCTGGTGACCTACCAGAACATCCAGGGACATGGCCCTCGACACTGCGCAGACTGGTGTGTAATCAATGCTTTCTCTGTTTAAGCAGGGCCAGGAGAGGCCTCTGTCGCAGGCTTGACTCAGAGGGAAAGGAGACGCGCCCGGGCTAAGGAAGGGGTCAGGAACTCCTGAGGCCCATGCCAGGGACAGGAAGGGTGCTTGGGGCCTATTTCCATTAACTATGCCACACAACTCTGCACAACGAATTGTGTAACCAGTCAGCTTGAAATCTCAGGTCTTACAACACAGATGTTCACCGTTCTTGTTTACAGGTCTGCAGATGGGCTGGGGTTTGGATGACACTGGCTGGAGGACCTGAGCATGGTCTCATGTCCTGTGGACAGTGGTTGGAGTTATAGGCGTGCACCTCCTCCAAGAAGTTCTCCATGACTGCTCCCCTAGTCAGGGTTCTAGGTGCCCCCTCTGGACTCCTGCAGCTCCCACGGATGCTTCGACCATGACCCAGCTCACTGTGAGTGACCACTGGCCTGCAGGGGGCTGATGTCCACTGACTCTGAACTTGACCTCATCCATGCCACATCTCTAGCACCAAGCCCAGGGCCTGGCTCAAGCAGGCGCTGAACAAGCTCGTCGGGGCTAAACAGGTGAACCCTGACAGTGAGGTCCAGGTGATAAGGGTCAGAGGGGCTCAGGGAGGGAAGAGCTGAGCTGTGCCTTAAGCCAGGTCCTGGAGGAGGGGGACTCAGAGCAGTGGAGGGATCCCCACACAAGACGAGGACTTCCAGTGGGGAGGCCGGAGGTGCCCCCAGGGCCCTGAGGTCTAACCGTGCAGAGAGGGCTGCAGGTGGGCAGGTGGGGGCACTGCTGTGCCGTCGGGGGCAGGCCAGAGGCCCAGGAGCACAGACCCAGCCTCTGTGCAAATGAGAGAGTGCCCTTCCTCCTTCAGGGGCACCCAGCCCTGCCCAGGACCCTGGGAGCTGCTCGGACCCCTAGGCCCATAGGGGAGGCCACAGCTGTGCACTGCTTGAGAGATTCTCTGGGGTATGTGAGGTGTGTGTGTGTGTGTGTGTGCATATGAGGTTCTCTGGGGTGTGTGAGGTGCATGCACAGAGTGAGTGTGTGTGTGTGTGTGTGTGTGTGTGTGTGTGTGTGTGTG